>SNQJ01S0070937.1:0-19949 GCA_010110895.2 Picea sitchensis
CCGGTCGGAAATCTTCTAATAGTCATTCAAAATATACAAAAAGACAGTCAGTCTGATACCTGTCACACGAACGGACAAATCTATGAAGTAATCTCTTTCATAATTATTAGCATGCGCAGCAGGAGCATCCTCCACATAATTGGCTGAGTAGTGATTAAGGCCTATAAAATCAAATGATTGTCGTATTTCCCGACTCTGTTTCAGGCATTATACGTATTACTTCAGATGAACTTCCTTTACCAACAAAATAAAAAAAAAATCGCATCAGCCAAATGTAATGACGCTCACTTTAGCCTTTGTAATTCCTGCATATCTTATTCTTTCTGCGTAGCATTCGAATGTTGTGCTGGGGTTTAGCGTCCGTCCTTATATCCTTTTCTATTGCGTCAGAAGCCTGTTTTCAGGCATTCAACATAAAAGGGATCCTTATCAAATTAAAAAAAATGATGAACAGGAACTCACCAACCGATAGCAGCTATGATGTAACGGATTGCAGCAGCTGTAATGTCCTGCGAGATATGGCTCAATGGTTGAATTTCCGGTCTTGCAATGGCCTGCTGGAATCGAGCAGCGCTTAGGAGCTATGATGCCTCTGTCATAGCCAAGAGAGGCAAATATATTGGGCTCATGGAATGTTATCCAAAATTTTTTTACACGGCCACCGAATTCTCTAAAACATATATCAGCAAATGCCAAATAGTCTTCCCTGCACAATATCAGCGGGCTCATTTCATCAATAGAAAACACATATAGCAAGCTACGCATAACACAATATAAATCCCAGTGCCATGATGAACAGGAACTCACCAACCGATAGCAGCTATGATGTAACGGATTGCAGCAGCTGTAATGTCCTGCGAGATATGGCTCAATGGTTGAATTTCCGGTCTTGCAACGACCTGCTGGAATCGAGCAGCGCTTAGGAGCTATGATGCATCTGTCATAGCCAAGAGAGGCAAATATATTGGTCTCATTGAATGTTATCCAATTTTTTTTACACGGTCACTGAATTCTCTAAAACATATATCAGCAAATGCCAAATAGTCTTCCCTGCACAATATCAGCGGGCTCATTTCATCAATAGAAAACACATATAGCAAGCTACGCATAACACAATATAAATCCCAGTGCCAAACACCAAACCCATGCATAACCAATTATTTAGCAAACTGTGCATCAGAACTAACCAACTCACGGGTTATCGCCCTGCAACTGAGCACGAAACCAAGGAAGGAGCCACAAGGGAAGGTGCTCAACACATCTGTTTCGTTAATATAGAGTGAAATCATACTATGATATGTGCGTGGGCGGTGTTGATATTTAGCAACAAGGTCAATAACAAGAATCCTGTCCATAGCTGCTCCAGATACACCTCCCTGCACAGGTGAAGAAATACAAACGCTAAGCCGGAGAGACCACTCGATACACAGGTGAATAGTTGCTAGCATTTCCAGATCCACCTCCCTGCATGATGATACAGCTAAATGCTAAAGACAAAACGGAGTTAGGGCTTAAAGTGATGGTGATTTTAATCTTAGGCCAGGAGAGATTACGTCGGCTGCATGAGCCCAGTTGCCCACTTCCAGCCGCATACTTCATTACTGCTTATTAGAGTGTTAGGTTATTACTGCTTGTAATCAGAGCGTTAGGTTTGAATTGTTTTTTATTTTATTTTATATATATTTTAATATGTTTAAAATGGAAAACATAAACACAAATTTAATATATGATAATTATAAATGATATGAAATCAGGCCTTTAATTGATATACTAATATAATAATATATAAATTTAATGGCAATTAAATATAGTTAATTTGTAACCATTAAAATTTTAATTATATATAAGATTAATATGATTAATTATATAAGAGTAATCATCATAATACGATATTTTAAGTCTTATGCTAAGCATGTTTAAAACATGTTTATGATAGATTTTGATTGTTGATGTTAATTATAATTGCTAATCTTGGATAAGTTGATTAGCGTTAACCATGTTGACCATGGTTAACATTTTATGTGCTATAGTTGAATATAATTAATCAAGCGTGTAACCACGATTAATTATGATTGACCGTGGTGTGATAGGTAATAATCTCCTCATTAAGGTCTGATCAATCAATTATATACGTCAACGCAAACATGAATGTATGGAGAAGAATACAATGAGAAACACAACCTTCCTCCAACAATCAAGTATAGAAAATAATTGACTGATTTGGGCGTATGACAAAATAAATAGCTACTTATAGCTAACCAGTTTAATGGGCAGTAAATAATCAATTACTAGCTAAATCATGTAATCGACAAATGACAAATAAAAATGAAATACATAATAATACTTGCATCTACCTCAATAGCACCTTGTCATCAAAGCTCAGGTCTCTTTCCTCTACACACATATATAGACTTCAAATTTTCTTCAAAAATAAATCTTACTATATAGGAATGAGAAGATCAACCAAGATTTTAATCCCGAATCTAAGAAAAAGATTCAAATGTAGAATTGATCTAAGCGTTAATCTGTAATTGAGTTTGATCCCTAAAGTTAAATAGTAAAATATGGCTGAACGTTAACGATTATTTAGTCAAGGTGTCATTAGGGACTTAGACTAGGACAAGCGGTAAGGAGGCGGCGGATTCATTAGGAGCGTAAGCCTAGGGAAGTCGCGAGTGAAGCGCAAGATGGCATAGCCACAGGGCAAAGAAACCAATAGTTGTTTCGTAGGGACAACGAAACAAAGCTAGATGCTTAAACCTAACCCCAACCGAGCCAACCCCCTAATGGAGTAACATATGTTTACAGACAAATAAAAAAACTTACGCTTAACCCTGTTTCTAAAGTTTAGTGGCACCAATTTAAATGTCCTGAACCTCACCCCGACAACTCTGGTGGATGTATAGAACACCAATACAGGATGGTCAGGAATCAAAGGAGTCAAGGCGAGGAGCGTCGTCGTAGCGCACCACCGGCGCCGCCACCACCATCGCCCGAATCGCTCATACTGCGCCCGTTGGAATCCATCAACGAGACTTTAAAGGAGACAACCAGCAGGGACTGAAGTGGAACCCCACCGTCTGATGGGTAATCCAGAAGCGTCGAGGGATCTGGGGAGGACTCCACCTGAAGACATCACGCAAGAGTTGCAAAATATCAAACTTCCGAAGTTTTCCAGAGGACGCCGCGAACACGTGGAAGCATGGCTAGAAGGCATGACCAGGTGTTTTTCCCAAGGGACTATGCGTCCAATTCAGAGGCGAAGATCGCCATATTTCAGTTAAGGACAAAGGCCCTGAATTTGGTGGGGTAACTTGGAAAGAAAACTGCACCTTATCCCAGACACGATATGTTGGGAACTTTTCGAGGAAAGGTCTGTGGAGGAAATATCTACCGGCGTACTACTGAGGAGAATATATTGGGGCATTTGGGTGCCTGAAGGAAACAAAGAAAGAAGAAGAGATCAGGGTTCCATGGAACTGGTCAAGTATGTGTCATATGATAGTGACCAACGACAGGCAGAGCACTTCATCTGTGGATTGAACCCTAATATAAGAGATATGGTGTGGATGTGGAAGCCGTCTTCATTAGAGGAGGTGGTGGAAAGTGCGCATTACGTGAAGAACATATGAACGTAACTGGGGGTGCAGATCGACATTTCCGCATCGCCCGTGACTGCGGTAAGACCTCGAGGACTTTCCAGAGGGCCCAAGGCCACCGCCGTATGGAAATAGATCTGCGCCAAGGACAGTAGTTACAGGGATTACAATGGCAACAAGTAACATCCTGCTCACGCCAAATATGCAGATAATTCACGACCTTTAATTTCAGGGAACAAATGAGCAGGCAGGGGTCTCCAGGGGAAGGAACTCGTTTAGGAATCAGTCAGCTACATAACAGTGCACCGGTTCAACCTCGCATTGCATGTTGGAGATGCGAAAGACCCCATTACGAACGGGACTTAACCGAGTTACAATCAGGGTTCGTCCACAGAGAAGGAAAGGCGCCAAATGGGGAGAGCCAGTAGTGCGGCCCCATATATTCACGCAGCAGTTAATAACCGCTGTGTCAACATCAATCCAGCACTGTGGTGGAGCTACTGCACGCAAACTATGTCAATGTTGGTGATTTTGTTTGATCGTACATGTATGTTTTACTCACCATCCGTGATAGAAAGAGTGGGTTGGTAGCCCACGAGCACAGTGACTTTAAACAAATCGAGATGACTTCGAGGGAAAAAAAGTAGTAGGACCTAGTGTCAATAATAGTAGACCCGAGGTACTTCAATTAGGTTGAAAGTATATGTCACTGCTCTTCGGACGTATGACTTAATCATTGGGTCGGATTGGTTATAGCTCATCGGAGCCTTTGGTAGACCTATTTCTACAAAAGAGGGTAAGTTTTGTGTCGATGATGAAGGAAGACCAATAGATCCAGGGTATACAGGAAAGTGTCATACGCTTTATATCAACTATGAAGGTCGTTTGTTGAGACAAGGGGTGCGTCAACTTTATGTGGTAGAGGCGCTGGAAAGACGTGAAGGGACCATTAGATCAAGATCCGGGTATTGTTAGAATTTCCAGATGTTTTCCCGGATGATTTACCAGGGTTACCTCCGGAAAAGGAGCTTGATTTCACCATTGAGCCAAAACCGCGCGTAAATCCTAATATCCAAGACTGCATCTGACAGACAAAATACCGGAACTTTGTAACTGCAAATGGCTAAAAGAAGCACCGATCTCAGGGCTATAAGGTTTGGCGGTTCACTCTAGGGCTTAATTCAATAATTTTGTAAAGAAGAAGGATGGATCCTTAATACTGTGCATAGACTACAGGGACTCGGGAACTGCGCGCTGCATGAAGAACAGGTACCCGATGCCGCTAATTGATGATCTCTTCACCTGAAGTGAGCAAATGGTATTCTCAAAGACTACTTCATGATCGTATCATCAACTAAGGATTAAGGAAGGTGATATCCCAAAGATCATTCTCGAACCGGGTTTGGACATTACGAGTTTGTTGTAGTACCCTTCGGATTGACCAATGAGCCAGCAAAGATTCATGAGCCTCATGAACGCATATTCGAAGTAGACTGTTTTGTACAAGTATTTTAGATGACATCCTCATCTATTCCAAGAATGAAAGAGAACACTCAGGAACACTTGCTTAACAGTGTTGTCCCGCTTCTAAGAGAGAAAAAACTGTGATAAGCCGTCACACCTTCTTCAGGACAAAGATCCACTATTTAGGTCATATCATTTCCGCTAAGGAATCTCGGGTGGACCCGCGGTAAGTGCCATTATGGAGTGGCCAGTGTAAAAAAATGCACATGAGGTGAGAAGCTTCCATGGGGCTAGCGGTTATTACCGGAGATTTGTAGAAGGATTCTCAAAATAGCGAACCCATCACCACTTCGTAATGCAAGGGGTCGTATGAATGGACGTAAGGGTGTGATAGGGCAGTTCATTGAGCTTAAGAGGTTACTAACTAGTGCACCAATTCCCCGCAGAAGTGTCGGATATGGAAAAGACTTCACAACAAGCATGGATGCCTCAAGAAAGGGTTGGGGTCGTAAGCACGCAGGATGAGGAGTGATGATTACAAGAAAGTTGAAGAAGCACGTAAGAGTCATAATGACTCATGATTTAGAGTTGGCAACAATGATGCTAGCTCGGAACTTTGAGGTAATTAATTACGTAAACTTGAGCTCAAAAATGATAATCGCAAGCTTAAAACATCTCTTCACTCAAAGAGTTCTGAACGCCAGGCAAAGGCTGATGGAGTGAGTTTATGAGGAGTACGATTTTGGTATATCGCACATCAAGGGAAAGGAAAAATGTAGTCGCAGCGCCTTGAGTGGGAGACCACGTATCTTATCCTTTGTAACCTTAAAGGTCAATTTGATGGAACGTGTGTTGGAACAACCCAAGGAGACAGCTTGGTATTTAAAGGTTACTCAAACCTCCAGAGTGGGAGAGGCAAGTAGATCCAAAGTATGAAGTGTATAGTTTGGAAACCGATAGATTGTTGTGATATCAAGGAAGGATGTACATTCCCGAATGGGGATATTCAAGCATCATAATCGAAGGAAGCCCATAGATCACTTTTATTGTGCGATCCTGGTGTGGAAAATATGTACGCAGATATGAAGAAGCTTCTTTTGGGTAGGCATGAAAAACGATGTAGTCCATTTCATCGCAAAATTCCTAGAGTGTCAACAAGTAAAGCTCCACTCACCATCACTCCAAAGAGTTCCTACAACCATACATGATGTTCCTATGTCCAAGTGGAAGTTATCTCTATGGATTTTGTTGTAGTTACTTCACTACATCCCTTAGACACACAATGCTATTCTTTTGATAGTTGATAAGTCAACTAAGAGTGCTCATTTTATTCGGCCGATACTTACCGCATGTCATCGATGTGGACGGAAGCTGTAAATGAGGTTATCCATTTGCACTTAATACCTAAGAAGATCATTTCAGATAGGGACTCCGTGATTCACTTCTAGATTTTGACAAGTTTACAGTCAGCATTAAGTTCAACTGAGTTCCCAACGTTGAACTTAAGCACAACTTATCATCCAAACAAAGGGATTGTGACCGAGGGCAAATCAAGTCATGGAAGACATGCTTAGATGTATGTAATGGATAATCAGACCTGCAGAGAAGTCCCCACCTTTGGTAGAGTTTGCCCACACTAACAGTTATCATAGTTCCATTGCCTTCCCGTGAAGCTTTGTATCGGAGGCCATGCAGAACACCTTGAGTTGGGATAGACTCGAAGACAGAGTACTAAATAATTGGATTCAGTGAAATTGAGGAACAAGTGATTCAGATTACACAGAGATTAAAGGAAGCACAGATAGGCGTAGTGCCAGTATGCACATAGGACCGACCGGAGTTATGAAGTAGGAGACCAGGTTCTCATTGGTATCAGGCCTAATAAGAGCACCATACGCTTCGGAGAAGGGGGACAAAGTTGTCAATTCTCATTATAGGCCCATTCGTGATCCAAGAGAAAATTGACCTGCTGTTTATCTGCCTCGCATCACACCCCACTCTGCATAATAAAACTCATAATGTATTTCATGTATCCTGCTTTACTGCCATGTTGTCGATGAATCACATAAACAAATTGGAAGGAATTACTGTGTGTCGACGGGGAATCTCAACACGGTAGAACCGTTACGTATATTTGACCGTAGAGTCCGACGGCTCAAGAACCGCCTAGTAGACCAAGTTAAGGTCCAAAGGGACAAGTATAGTCCAGGATACGCTACTTGGGAAGATGCCGACATTACAAATGTAGATTATCCTCACACTATTTTGACCACTTCGAGAACATGTTTCTCGAAGGTGGGGTGCATGTAACAACACCTTTTGACTTAGACAGATAGGATTACCCGAGGCCTATATATACTTTATTTCTAGTCACCATGAAACTATATTAAGCATACTCTTAAACTTTACAAATATGAACTTTTATGAATGTTTAAATGTTATTTGATGATGATGTATATGATGCTATCCCAGCATACATGTAAATTTTAATGAATGTCATCGTTATTAGTGATGATGTACGTAATGTGTTATCTATTATGTGGATGAAAACTTTACTTAATGTATGTTATTGATGATGATGTATATACATGGCTATTACTAAAAATGTGAATTGATTGAATTTTTAAATGCTGTTAGGATGATGTTGAATATTATGCAATCTAATTGAGTAAAATGGGACACATTAAATAAGTTAATCTTGTGAATGAGTGTTGAAATTGAATTGCGAGATATTGTGAGATTTATTTCTAATTGGAAACCTTTGATGTTAACTTATCTACATGGATACCAAAGTGAAATGATGCTAGTATGCAATTACATGATGATAATGAAGGAAATTTATGAGTTTGAAGCCATGTAATTAAACTATTATGTTAAGTGGGCTATGAAATAGCCATAAAATAATGATGATAAGTGTATACCGTGACCATTAATCGAGAAACATTATGGTATGAACATTGCATTGAAATTTATATTGGTTTAGAGGCATTGCTATGATATGTGGATCGCTGCATGATTCTCAGGTAATGACACTACCCAAACCAAATAAACGATGACAAAAAAACCCAACAACATGGTGCCACCGAATGCAGACCGTAGGGTGCGTTGACCTCGGCCTCGTTAGGAGGTGAGGTGCTTCAATCGTATCCTCCTCCTCCATTATAGGGTGGGCCATCGAGGTGGACCCTAGACCTGATTAGAGGGTGGAGGCATTTCCCACCGCGGATCCTCCGAAACCCAAGTCCCGAGGACGGCACGGGTTCACTTCCCGTGTTGTGTGATGAGGATCACACCGCTGGGCGAAGCTTGTCGATAGTTTACACTTCCACTTATGGGTCTCTATTTGAGTTAGGGTCAAGAGATAGCCGACGCCCAAGATAGCTCCAGCGTGAGGACCTGGATAGGAATGGAGTTGGAAGTAGGTTAGGAGGCAAGGATGAGTCAATAGTTGAGACTATATGGAGATCCACCGGGTGTATGAGGAGTTGATGAAGAAAATGTATATATGAATATTCACTACTATGTAACTAAACCACAATTACTTAGTAAAATGAAATTTTGAACCAACAATTGTGTAATTCAAGAAATTCTCATAATTAATTGATTGTTGTCTCTTTATAAAAAGACTAGTCTTGTTGGATCGATTGGATGCATACATAAAATACCATGTGATGACATTGATTATTAGTACATGCATGGAGGAATTGTATGTACTAGCTACACATATTTCTCTTACACACACACTAGTATGTATAAGCCTGCTCTGTACCATAAGACACCTTAACTTCTGGAGATGAAGTTTCCTCAAGGGTGGGTATATGACCCTACTCTATTAATATGAATACTCATAATCCTAAAGATTACTAAATTGTTAATTATTATATAACCTTAATTAATTATATGTTATTAATTAATTATTTTTTTTTACCATGATTAGTTTTAAGATGATTAACTCTTTAATTATACAATGAATGATTAATTATTAAGGGAGTCATTAACGATTAAGCATTAAATTAAAGGTTAAAAAATGAAATATATTAATAAATGGGTTACGCTAAGGGATAACGTAGAACCCATAATGGTAAAAGGGAAATATTTAAGAAAGGATAAGACCATTAAATAGAAATAAATGGTTGGATAAGGCATTAATTAAGGGATAAGGCTTGGTGGAGGAGGAATGTGGGAGGGCGGTGAAGGAGGTATAAGGGAAGGAGAAGGATTATGGAGAGGGGATATTGATTCATGCATTCAACGAGAGAGCAGAACTGGGAGTATTGGGACAGAGAAGTTAGTTGACAAAGGGGATTTACAGTGCACACTGGGGCTGAGGGGGTTTTGGGCTTGGAGGGCTAGTACATCCATTGATGTCCTAGGGCTAGGTGTACTGGTCGGTAGGGTGGTTGTTTTTGGGGTGTCTTCAGGAGCAAGATTGTTGCGGATAGGTTGAAGTGAAGGGAGCGACAGCATTAGAGCGAGGTTTTTAAATTGTTATGTAAATTATAAAATTGTTATGTAAATTGTTATTTTATTTATTGAAATATGGAGGAATATGCTAGATTAAGGGAATTTTGAGTAAATTTCAAATTTACTGTCTTGTTTTAACTATCTGGTAGTTTAAATTAAATGTCGGTCACCACAATACATCACTTATATCGCCATTCTCTCACTCCTCTCGCTTTACTCACAGGCAATTTAGATAATTCGCCGACCGGGATCCTCAGACGCTGAACTCTTCGATAGTTTATGCCAAGCACCTTGTCTTCTCGGCTATCTCATGCGTGGCTCACACTCTTAATGGATATTGTCGAAATGTCACACCCTCGCGACTCTCGGCAGGACTGCCTCAGAAGTTGAGTCTTACTCTCACTTAACTCCGGAGCATGCAAATGGTTCACCTAGTAGAATCAACGCCCTCGTGAATCCCAGACCGACGCCTCCTCGGCCTTCAGCTTTTGAACCTTCCACTTCTGCACTATAGACTCTGCAACTCGAAAGAGAGGATCCAAATAAATTCTTGAAACTCACTGTCCTCCATGGAGAATACCGACCGTCCACCTTCTCTTCTCCTTATGGAAATCCATGAATAAGAAGTATCTCCAGACTTGTTCCTCACCCTCGCTATTCTTTCCTTGCTCACCCCCGCCAATGAAGTTCTTTCTCCGCCAAGCACCAACAACTTTTGAATGCTCTATTCCTCCCCGAAGCTTTTCCACTCTTATGATTCTTAGGAAAACTCCTTGCACGCACTCCTTGTGGAAAATCCTTCAATCAATGACTCAAGTGTTGAAGGCTTTCGATCCTCACAGACTCCACACCGTAAATAATGAACACTACTTCACTTTGTTCCTACTAAGACCTCCTTAGCTCATGACTCCTTTTGCACTTCGCTGACGCTCAACAACTTCTGCTGTGCTGAATCTTTTCATCAAGGCGACTTCCCTCGCAACAACAATCTTTAGCTTCCTTTTCCCACTCATTCCTACAAAATCAGACTTCTTCACCAAGACTTCCTTTGCAAAGCTCAACAACCCTGCTTCCACTTTTGGTAAATGAGAACAAAGTCCAACCGCTGAGCCCTCATCAACGACTTCATGAATTTAACTCCATTCCGCGTGGAATCTCCGACTCTGTACAGAAACAATTGAAACTCACTCATCTTCGCCTGCATTGTGTTTCAAACGTGAAATCAAATGCATAGCATATATAAAGAAAATTCATATCAAGAAAACAAACATTCATAAGCATAACATCAACAACACAAAAAAACAACACAAGATGAGTTTGACGAATCCTCTCCTATTAATTCAAATGCCTATAGTTATTGTGTGTTCTTCAATAATTTTCTTCTCTTCGGCCATTCCTTCTTTCCTCAATGCTTGATGATAATGTTAATGTACAAAGGAGGGTGTCTATATCTATTTCCAATCTCAACCAAACCTGCCTATTCTAGAATAAAATCTTATTCACCGTGAGACAAATCTATTAAATGCCCATCTACCTAAGGACGAGAGAAATATGCTCAAGGTCCATTACAGCAGCCAAAGGCTTCACAAATGGTTCATTAAAGACTTGCCCTACAATCCCTAAAGCACTTCAAAATTTGGGTTTGTTTATCCACCTGATCTCCGCTGATGTGTGTTGGCTCGCTTGATGAGTTGGTGATGCTCCCCTGACTATGGTCTTAACTGCCTAGGATGGTGAGCCCGCCTCTTGGGATGAGGGTGAGGAAAGTTGCATTAAGAGCCCTCAAGGACTTGTCTTATGGATCAGGAGTCTTCAATAATTTCCCATACCCTACACTAATCAAATGCCATCAATGGTGGAAAAATTGTTGGTGAAGCTTGTATGTGCCCCTGCATTTTGGGAGTGTCCTCCAAGTGCTTGATCCACCCCTTGATTGTAATAGGTCGGATGAGCGAGTTTTCTCCTGAGTAAGGGAGGGAAGACAGGCTGCGGACTCCTGGCTATGGCCTCGATCTGTCCTGAATGGTTCCGTGGAGTAGGTACCTCCCAGGTTAGCCCACGCTAAGGTTCCGTCTTCATGGGACTGGGAAATGGCTCACCATTGGTGGAGGCGCGAATTCTATTAGTATGACGCTTCTGTGAATGACTGGCTCAGAGAATTTGGTGTTTCGTCCCCTCCTCACAGCCATTGATGCTGATTTTGTTTCCATAAAAATCTCTTCTTGTCCTTTTTTGGCCTCCATCTATTGATTTAATCTTGCTTCCTTGGTTTTAAGCTCATCCGTTAACCCTTACATCCAGATCTGATTTTGAATCACACCCATTTGTTCCGGGACAACTGTTTTTGTGAGTCGAAGATGTTGCCAAAGGTTTGATTATTCCAGAGTTTGAGTATTTGTTTAAGGTTCTTTAGATTTTTGTTTGAAATTGCATACATCTGAACCATAACCTCTCGCCTCCTCCACCAATCCCGATCTTTCTGGAAATCTAGATGGTTGAGCTCAAAACTGCCCAACCTAAAGCGGTTTTTTCCCTCGAGTGGCTGGTACACATCCACCATAACCGAATGGGCCAAGATCCGAGCCAGGATATTCAAAGTAATTAGCTTCCAGAGTTGTCTCTTCCATGCTACCGGAGTCGAGAGAACCCATCAAGTTTGAGGATTTGTGTGATCCAAATTCTTCTATTTGTCCAAGTATAATTGTCATTGATGGCTTCTAGGTCATTGAGGTTGAGGTTGTCTATGAGGTCATTGAAGTCACTGGAATCCTTGGATCCAGCCTTGATCCTTTTTTCCTCTAGACTGCGTATGAGATTATAATCTCCCCCAAAAATCCATCGATTATACCTGGTTAGGTTGGATATGTATTCCAAGTTCCCGAGAAAGGCTTTCTTATCTTTAGAAGCTATCGGGCCATAGACATTGGTCGGGTGTCTAGGGTTGTTAGAACCAATAAGCCTATAACCTGCAGTGATGGACCACTTGGTATTGATAAAATTCTCCATTCTCCACGAGTTGGTGTTCCGGGGAGGCCAGCCTCCACCTCAGACCTGCATACGCTTGAAATTGCTTCCCTGTTCCAACAGAGGGGTGTAGCCATCAATGTTGGTTGTGCACTTTGTTTCCAGGCTAATAATATGTCCTGCTTTTTCCAAGAAAGACTGTGATCTCGCATTTTTTCTGCTACAATCTCATTGGATGCCTCCCATATTCCAGGAGATAATCTCATGATGACGGGGGTGGGAGAGGAGAAAGTTGTCCCAGGAGGGTGTATTTGGCCCTGACCTCAGTCACAAGGAAGTGGCCTATTCTCTGTGTATGTAATCTTGTTGGTATACTCTTCTTCTTTTCATCTTCTGAGTTTTGCCTGATTCTTTGATCACTATGTATTCCCTAGGCCCTGCCTGACTCCAGTCATGGATCCAAGGGAGGTTATGAATACCTGTGGCACCTTCCATAATCATCCCTAGGTATGGTGTACAGTTTTTTGGTGTCTATAGGTGTGTTTGAGGTGCTCCAGATCCACCCTAGATAGTTCTTGCTCTTCTAGCTCCATATCCACCATCCTCTATATCTAGAAAATCTTGCTGGTCCACAACAGGGTATAAGGAGGGGTGATCTAATTCCTTCCCTTGCAATGGTTGTTATTCCCCTTGGCTCATAGATTGGGGAGGATTATCGGCATGGGGCTCATTGGTATTTATGAGGGTTGAGGGATTCTTTGGTTGATATTGTAGTATTGCATATTTATTACTAGTGGAAGGATCCTTACTTACTTGGCCTGGCTGCTTTCATCCTACTTGTCTTCTTTTCCCCGCTGGCTGAGCAAAGTCGCCCTGTCTTTGTTGGCCTCGGTCTCTTTGTGAGCAGCATTGAGGGGGAACTATATGAAAAGATGTTTGTGTTCATGGCATTTCCTGCACATGAAAGGAATGTGTTCGTAGTCAATAGTCTGGGTCCAATCCTCACATGGTATTCGAGAATTATGGATCCTGGTAGTGGCTTGGCTATGTTCAGGTAAATGTAGATGCATGCATAAGAGGTATATTGCCTCCTGACAGGGCCTCCTGATTCTAATATAGATTTCATGGTAGGCTACTCTATATCACCAAGACCTCTTCCACTGTAATCTGGGAGAGAGAGGTCTAATCCATACTGGGTGCATGCGTGAAATCTTCCTTTTAAGGGATGAACTTCTCGGTCCATAATCTTAAGAAGAGTCCTACCGAATTATAGAAATACAAGGCCCTCCATCAAATATGTGATTGTGATCCTCGAGGTTGTGCAATATGATTATGAAGAAACCCTTGGAACCCAACTAAAGGTCATAGTGGCCTTTGACTTCCACCCACAGGTCTCATTTGATCTTATCCTGCCTAAAGGCCAAAGCCCTAGGAATTTTCCTAGTAGGGTGTAGTCTCTCATATATTGCTTTGTTCCTCAATGCGTGGTGAACAGCGTATTTGTCTGGCATCCATGGAGTTGACGCTGCAGCAGGTGTAGCCATGTTCTCTGGATCAATATCCATCTCTCGATCCTTGAAGGTTCCTTCAGTCAGGAGTTTTGAGCGTTGGTCTAGAGGAGGCTCGAAGGTGGGTCACTTTGACCCTTCTCCCAATCTTCCATTCGCTGTGGCCTTGTTGTAAGAGGTGTCATTCGACCCTCCATCCTTCAGAGTCATGAGCCCCAGCAGGGCAAGAGTTGTGGCAATGCGGCTAAAAACCCTAAACCCTAAACCTAGTTACAGAGCGTGTTCATGTTTTCCCTACCTCAACACCCCTTTTCTTGAATTTAATTAACATGATCCCTTATAGCATTATTTTATGCTCCACATATAATGTGAATAAATATACATTTTCATTCTTTTATAGTTTAATTTATGAATAGGAGATGAAGTGTAGATAATGATGAAATGGTCTAATTTATAAGACATAGTAAGAGCAAATTGTAGCATGTAAGTTTATTAAAATTAAATTAAAACTCTACAACATTTGACAAATGTTTCCTCACAATGTGACAGTAACAACAATCAACATAAGAGATAAAATTTCATTTACTTGCTGTTTCTATCATTTATTTTAATTCTATTTATTTTATCTATTATTTTAAATTTAAATATATTTATCAAATTAAAATCACAAAAATCACACCCTACCACTATACATGATAAGTATGTAGAACTTTAAATAGTCATATATATATATATATATATATATATATATATATATATATATATATATATATATATATATATAATTGAAAAAAACATTTATATCTTATAAACTTTTTATCATATCATAATGAAATTCAAAATTACAATTTTACTACCATGAAAATATATTTGACTAAACATTTTAATTTAGTTCGGAATGTGTAATTATTTATTTATTTATTTTACTTTGTCATAATGTAATTTTGAAAATTGCACTTCCAAAAAAAATAATAATAACAATAACAAAATAATTGAGATTTTAAATATATTTGACTAAAACATTTTAATTTAGTTCAATAAAATTTATTTATTTATTTATTTTACTTTTGTCATAATGTAATTTTGAAAATTGCACTTCCAAAAAAAATAATAATAACAATAATAAAATAATTGAGATTTTTAAATACATTTTTATATCACAATGGAAAATTAAGAAATATGGATACCTGAGGAATCTCGCTAAAGAAGAGATGTTTTAAGTTAATCCTTACAACAACATAGGCATGACTCATATTTAAAATGAAAATAGATTCCAATTATGTAGTTCCCAAGTGCACCCAGTTAATGCACCCAGTTAATGTAGAAATAGGTCCACAAACCCGTTAAAATGGAAGAACAAAATATTCTAAATTTAAAAGAACTTGTTATTTTGTTATTTAAAGACAAGATAAAATATTTTCCACTTTTTATGTCTTTAANACACTTTTATATCACAATGGAAAATTAAGAAATATGGATACCTGAGGAATCTCGCTAAAGAAGAGATGTTTTAAGTTAATCCTTACAATAGCATAGGCATGACTCATATTTAAAATGAAAATAAATTCCAATTATGTAGTTCCCAAGTGCACCCAGTTAATGTAGAAATAGGTCCACAAACCCGTTAAAATGGAAGAACAAAATATTCTGAAATTTAAAAGAACTTGTTATTTTGTTATTTAAAGACAAGATAAAATATTTTCCACTTTTTATGTTTTTAAACTTTATTTTTTATTATTTTTCAAAAATCAAATTATATATATATATATATATATATATATTTTTCTTAATAAAAATTATCAGATAGTATTTAGATTTTGAAATCTTGATTATTAATTTTTAACTATTGTAAAAGTAAGTGATATTAATAAATGCCATATTTTTTTGAGAAAGAAAAATCTTTATAATATAGTAAACATAGTATACAATTATACAAACAACAACTAATACACCTACAACAATGAGTATATAGTTCTAAAGGTTGCAATAAATATATATTAATAATTTAGTGCACGTACAATAACTAATGTCGTGCACTAAGTATATATTAATAAATTCCACGCAATAAATATATATTCAATGTAGACATTGAATCCACCTGTGAAGAGGAAAAACCTGTCAAAGGTTTTAGTGGTGGTAGGTGGAGTCACTTCAACGTTGTTAGAGGTTCTACTGGTGGTAGGTGGAGTCACTTCCATGTGAAGGAAAGTTCACCGGCATGAAATGAAGAGACACAAATAAAGAGACATGATGGCACTGCACACATTAATCCTATCATTCATTGCTACTTGATTGTTTAATCAGACCTACTATTTCATTTTTCGAGGTAAAGTTAAGTGACATGTAGGTTAGCCACATCTGGTAGGTTAGCCACAACATTTAGCCACATCTAGATAGACCACACTTATGCAAGGAATAAACTAGATCCACTATTTCATTTCTTTAATAATATTTTTGTTTGTAAGAAAGTTTCATTTCACTGCTATCTCTAGATAAACAATAAAAACTGACAAAATCTTTCAACATCTACGGCTCTCCCAAAACAATGACAAAATCTTAATCTTTTAACATCATCAATAATAAAAAATGAAAAAATCTTTCAACATCTACGGCTCTCTCAAAACACTGACAAAATATTTAAACATCATCAAGTTGTGAAGAAGAATCTAGCTACTTTGTCCTTTCATATTTCCACGAGGAGTTCATAGTCTGCGGGTGGCCGTTGTCCATTAATATGGGCCATTTGTCTAACTTGGTTGGTGGGGTACAAAACCTAGTTTCCATCCTAGGATTTCACAACTAAACCGCTTGTTTCATTCTTCCTCTTTCTCTTTTCTATTCTTTCTGTAGGTTTAATTAAATTCAAAACTCAAAGGTATAGCTTAACCCGTTTTTGGCTTCTCTGTCTCATTGTTCCTTTGCCCACTCTTCTTTACCTAAACCTTGCCTACTCTTTGTTGGCTTGGCTTGGCGCAAGTTCACTGATACTGGAGTACATCGAGGAAGCCTGGCCAGCGTCCAACACCACGCCCTCACTTTTTCCAAGCTCCTCTCACGACAGGTCGCTTACTCTCAACACCAAGTTAGCAGCCAAGACTGAGCTTTAAGTCACATCATACAACACAAGTAGAATATAATATGCGCGGCAGGTCACTCGCTCGATTCTGGGAAGACTTCGTTAACAAGAATGTTTCCCTCTGCGGTCAAGCGACAGTTTTCTGTGCAAGTCAAGCGACAGTTTTACGTCTTAGAAAGTTTCAAAGTCCCGGCTTCTATTTCTGGGCCTGCAAGATTTCGTACGAAAAGACAGAAGGCTCCTTAGTGAGATCTCCCTTTGTGCCATGTAAATGAGTGTTGCCTTTGTGACTCGGTCTCGTGTTCGGGAATTTGACAGTTGACTTTGAAATCGACCAAAGGATTGAGCCTTGTGCTGCCTTTATGACTCGGTCTATGAGCTTTTGTGGGGCCTAATTAGAATGAGTGTGCCCTCTCGTGATTTCCTCTTCCATCTGACTTGTGCTTAGCACTTGGGCGCTCTGTGCTATCATATACTCCTCTCCTTGGTGGCTTGGCACTTGGTCTTGGGCGTTGTGTTGTGGTTCTATGTGTTGGGTGGTGACAATGGTTTTTTGCTTGCATGGGGTTTAGAACTTGTGACCCATGGGCTTGGCATCGACATCCACATTAATAGGTTTTGTGTTTCTGAATTGATTCACATTTGTTTTCCTTTTGATCAAAGATGGAAACAACACTGAAAATGGTTGATTAAAAAAAAAAAAATTGCATGAAGGGTTAGCGCCATTTTTTTTTGTTTTGTTTTATTAATGAAGGGCGGAGAAGTTTCGGTTGCAAATTGAGGACAACGGTTGAAATTTCAGCTGGCTGGGGTGTGGTGAAGGGATAGCGCTCATTTTTATTTATTTTTATGCCAGTCCCTGTAACAAATACTTTGTTAACATTATACGGGCACCTTCTCAAGGATTGGTCGCTATGATCCTCGTGACTGTGGAGAGTTGATTCCCACTTTATTGATTTCTAACTCTTGCTACCATGTTTGGGTATGATTTCGTCACATCTTTCTTCCTGTACCTCTACTTGGCGTTAACCTCTATGGGGTTTTTGTTGCTTGTCAGGCTTGTAACCCTTAGGGAAAACTTTTAGGGTTCTTTAATTACTTGAATAGTTATGGGCTATCAAGAAATTCAATTGTTCTAATGCAGTTCATATACACATAAAGAAATACATAAAATAGAGAAAATACTCATTAAATAGAAATAAAAAACAATAATAATACTTCTTACCCTCCATATTTCATGAACAATTCAAGGCATTCTATGCAGCAAGTGAAATAGGATTTGAGATCAAGTTCCAGTAGTACGGAGACATTGATATATATTATGTTTAAAAACAAAATGATGAAAAAATCTGTGATCAAGGTATAAGAGTCCTTAAAACAACTTGCTACACTATTCTAGGTATGAATGCAGTTATATACAAAATCATGTGCATCAAGAGGAATAAAAATAGGAGAAAAATATTAGTCTCCCTTAATGATGCGGGTGGAATTGAGGCTTTAATGTTGCTAGAGAACAAAATGAAGAAAAGGCCCGAGTATCTCCATTATTTCACATACCATGAAATCTCACCATATTGTTGGCATTCAGTTTATGTGTGAGAAATGTATCCAATACGAGGGTTTTGTAAAGACATTGCAAGATGTAGCTTTTCTATTAAATAGTGCATGGACCATTTACCAATTTTTGTGCCTAAAAACATTTCCAGAAAGAGCAAAGAACTGATTGAAAATATGGGGTTCCTGAAGCTAATGTGGGATCCAAACTTGGATTAAACAAGGGATATCATATTTCTGATATATGCATGATCGTCCAGTAATGGGAAATAAATGTATGTTGGGAAAGAAATGTATGTTGCTTGCTTAAGTTTATCCAGAAAATGATCTAGTTGAGGATGATCAGCCAGTCCCATGTGTAAGAAGATTGATGAAGTCTGTTGCATATTAGAAGAATAAAGTTCTTCCCTCATTCATAGGTGCTTTAGGGCCTAGGAATCATCATGAGAGTCATTCTCTTGAAGGACTCTATCCTCACTAGGAAAAAATGTGTTGGGATAAATGTAATAACACAAATTGGATTGCAGATAAAAATTAACAAAATCTCAGTGTCGTGGGTGGTCAATCCCAGGTTTCAGTTTTGAAACCAGGCTCTGATACCATATGTAAAGCCTAGTTAATTTTCAGTATTCAAAATAAATAAAAGTTTTTGAAAATCTCCTACTGAATTTAGTTTATAATTTCTTTTGTTATTTCCTTATACTAGAAATAAACAACAACAACATATTGATGATAACAACATAATGAGAACAACAAAAATAGCATAATAACAACAATATAGCATCATATTAATAATAACATCATAATAATATTAGCAGTATAATGAAAACACAATTATAATACATACCTCCACTTTCAGGGTGGTTATCTAGTCTCTTTTCTATTTGATCTCATTCTAGTTCTTGCCCAGACTGAATATTAACCTCCCAGCCAACTAGGAATAGACTCTCTGTCTCCCTAGCTAAAGGAATCCTTGCGGTTTCCTGGCCCCCGAGCCAAAAATTCCTAGCAACACTAGTGCCCTGTGAGAGCTTCCCTGAAACAATTCTTCCAATCTCCTCCTCCTCCTCCATCTTTCAAAAATTCTCAAACCAAAAAAAAATTAGATCCCTTCCAAGTCCTCCCCTCCTTTATTATCCTACTCTCTCAAGTCCCCCTCATTAATTCCCCAACAACGTTATCCCCTCATTAATCCCTCAACTACCTTATCTCTCCCATTCATTACTTCATCTAGCAATGTTAATAATATTATAACAAAATCTTCATAGTCATTTTAATAATTAATTAAATTAATATTAATTATTGAAGATAATTACATAA
>SNQJ01S0070937.1:26809-38479 GCA_010110895.2 Picea sitchensis
TTATTGGATATAGTTGAATGGTTTAAGTATAAGTTGAAAAAGGTTTTAAATTGTACTTGATATTGATTCACCCCCCTCTCAATATCAACATTTGATACCACAACATGGTCTTCTTTTCAGGGACAATATTGGTCTTGTCTTATTGATTTCTCTGTTTAGGGACAACATAACTATGACACCCATCAGTATATGTTCTTCCCAACAACTTGTATAGAGTTCCACATCGAACTTCCCTCATAAACACCATTGCCCCTCATACCATCTTGCAAGTATTCTTTCCAAATACAATATCCACTCCTGCATCATCCATCTTGCTTACAGATATTAGGCTCTCGGCTAGTTTTGGAATGTGCAGAACCCCGAGGAGAGTTCTAATCCTTCCATATTTTAGCAAAAACTTAACCCTTCCATGTCCCAAGATTTTTGTTGTCGAGTCATCTCCAAGGAATACATCACCACCATCGTATTTTTCATATTCAGAGAACCACTCCCTTTGAGGAGTCATATGGTATGATGCACCTGATTCGATCAACCATACATCACAGTATGAATGTGTACTTCTAGATGCCAGGTAAATGTCACCTCCTTCTTCAGTGGAGGTTTTCTCCTTTGTGGGAGAGGTAATATGAGAACCCTTTGGTTTATCAACCTTCTTAGACTTTCAATATTTCTTATAATGCCCTATTTTACCACACTTCCAACATTTCCTCAAAGATTTTCCTAGAGACTTGGATCTACCTGTAGATTTAGATCTCCCCCCCAAAGGTTTACCAGGATTCCTGTCTTGGGTACGACCTCTTACAAATAAAGAATCTATGCTATGATTATCCATGCTTTTTCGCCTCATCTCTTGAGATAACAAGGATGAAACTACATCCTCATACTTCAATGTATATTGAGTGGTACTACCAATTGCTACAACCAGATTATCCCAAGAGTCTGGAAAAGAACATAACAAAGTAATACACTTATCTTCTTCTGCAATCGTAATATTAACAGAGAAAAGTTGACTTACCAGAGTATTAAAGGCATTTATATGTTCTGTCATAGAATCTCCATCTTCCATCCTAAGATGATACAACTTCTTTCGAAGAAACAACTTGTTTACCAGAGAATTTGATTGATAAAAATTCCCCAACTTATCCCATAGTTCCTTGGCTGTAGATTCTCCCAAGACATTCAACAAAACTTAATCTGCCAGGCAGAGTCGAATAGTACTGCTTTCTTTTCTTCCCAACTTCTCCCAATCTTCCTTCGACATACCAGTAGCTGGTGTACTAGTAGTTTTTGTACTAGTAGGTTGTGTACTAGTAGCCTGTGTGCTAGTAGACGATGTACCAGTAGGTTGTGTACCAGGATTCACAACAATCCATTGTTCTTTGTCTACAAGAAGGTCCTCCATCTTGAGCTTCCATAGCTCAAAGTTTTTACCTTTGAACTTCTCTATCTCGATTCTATATGAGCTTGCCATTCCTCTTTCTATACTCGAATCTCCACTGCAAAATCTCCCACTAAACCTAGGTTTATCACAGACCCAAGATAAAATTGATCTATCAAGACCGAGCCAAACCCTCAACAACAAAGGCATCCCTCTAAAGCCAAAAATGAGCTATGATACCACATGTAAGTTTTAAACCTGTGAAGTAAAACAATGCATATAGATTCTTAAGAAAAACATAATTTAATCAATGGATCATACACATAGTACACAAAGATTTTATACCGGAAACCCTCAACCGGGAAAACCTTTCTTATATTCACTATATCAAATTTCACCATTCACCATACAATATATATACAATGTTTTTAGGTATTCCGTAGATACCAAAACCCTAATCCCTTAGTTCGGGATTAATTTACAAAACCACTAAAAATAGCAAAATTCACAAAGAATATAACACATACCAAAATAGCAAAATAGAAAAATTCGGGATCGTCAGATGCAATTGTCAACTCTGACCCGCCCACACACACACATGCAAAGAATATAACCCATACCCAACATTCTCATGGTGAAAAGAATATAGAGATTGAGAGATACCAAACTTATGATCTCATGAGTGGTATAGATATAGAGACATTGTGAAGCATCAAACTTATGATCTCATAAGGGAGATATCATTGAAGCATCAACATTCTGTGTGGATTATTTTAGAAAAGGTCTGGAGAAAGAGAGCTTGGTGAAGCTGTTGCACTTACATCCATGGCTGTAATCATCTCACTTTGTTTTCATTAATATAAATCTATGCTTGGCCTGTTTCCTTTAAAGTTTGTGTATGTTTCATAAACTTGTTTCTTTCGTAGATCCATTATGAAGCTAATAATGGTAGAGTAGGAAGTATCGTTGTTTTTTCTCATTGTATTTCAGGACCTTCTGAAGAACTTGGAGATCAAGATCACCCTAGATCGAGCAAGGACAAATGTCGATAAAAAGGTATTTACTCTTCTTCCTTCCTCTTCTTTGGATAGTTTAGATTCATGAAAAGGAAAGTCAGTGTCCACAATAACACTTTTATGTCTTGGTCATAGAGGTCTAGTATCCAAGAGAGAATCCACTTGTTTGCAGGGGGATTTCTCTATAACAAGTATGACAATTGAAAATGATTCTCATACATGAGGCCACCTAGCATGTTGTGGGGATATATAACTCATGATTTGGTCTGGCATGATGAATTCAACACACAACATAAAATCTATTAAAAAAATTCATTTATATGGTTTGGGGCCACATGTCATATTTTCCTTGGCTTAGACTTGGAAATTTTTAAAAGGGTGCAAAAATTTGAGTGATGTCATAGATGACATCAACATGAACCAATGTACATGTGACAATTTCATACTCGTCCATGGTGGTGTCTATGTGGCACATGAGTAGGTTACATGTCACGAGGCTCGAGATGTTTTTATTTTCCTTAGGTTTACTCCGATGGGTCCCCTTGATCCAGGTGGTATATGGGGATTCTTCCTTGTGAGTCTCATGTTGGCATACCACTCTGCCTTTGGACAGTCCATGTGTCCAATATGGGGTGATAGATTGAAGCGACATGTCATGTCAACATGGTGTTGGGTCATTGAATAGGTATACATTTTGAATTAGAGTGATGAGCGGTTTTTCCAAACCTAGAAATTGTTGTTATGCCCTCCTGATGGTGTTTTTCCCTTTTTCTCCTTATCATGTGAAACCACTTGGCAATCAAGACATTTCCAACACAAACCAATGTCACATTACTTGTGGGTATTTATACCTCTTGCATGTTCATGATGCGACATGGGTTGTGAGGCATTGATCTAGCTTGCTTGTGGTCATTCAATGATCGGGCCCCGCACATTTGTTTTCCTTCAATCTTGGCAAAAGGTTCCATGATAAACTCCTTTCGCCAAAAAATTAAGTATTTATAGGTTGCGATAATCCATATTTTGTGTCTTGATAAGTGTCTAAGCTCGATTTAAGCACCCAAGGCCTTATATTTATCCTTTTCTTATTGTTTTATAGAGAATTGTGTCATCCCCATTCTTCCAAGGGATATGAGGGTTATCCCCTTTGTCTCTAGCATGTCCAAATCAATTTGTATGCCTTCAGAAGCTTCCCCATTGATGATAGAATTGAATCCTTTACTAACATCGGATCAAATGGGGACAACATATCCCTATGATATGCTGAGAATTGTAGACTAAGTTCATTCTTTTGTTGGGTTATGGAGTCTTTCTTGAAATAATAAATTTTGACCATTCCTGAAAATTGATTTGATTTATGAAACAAAAACGATCAACAACTTACACATTAGAAAACTACCTACTTTGAAACTATATAAGAGAGGTGAATGAAGTAAAATTAAAAAATTCTAAGAAGAAAAGAAACTGAATTATTTATCTAAAAGTTAAGAAATATTGTGGTGTTCATTACTGTATAAAGTTTTTGAGGAAACTCCCATTCACAGGTGTACCAAGCAATTCTCCATCCAGGTGGGCTAGCTCATAGGTGTTATTATATTTCACTATAGAAACCTTGAAAGTTCCAAGCCATAGATTATCAAATCTTCAATGTTTCCCTTTAGCCTCTCTTCTGGCATCCCATTTCAGGACCAGATCTTTGGTTATGAAATTTCTTTCTTTGGTCCTTTTGTCAAAAATATCCTACATTTTGTCTTGGTGAAACTGGGATTTGATCTGCGACTATTCTCTTTTCTTCTATACTCCAATCAATTGAATTATCCTCCTCTGCATGCCATCTGACTCTTCCTCTTCATATTGTAATAGTTTCATCATAGGGAGGCTTAGATGAATAGAAAATATGGCTTCCAATACATATAACAAATGAAAAGGAGAAGTTCCAATGTATCTTTTTGGGATGACCCTATCTTCCCAAACTGCATACTTCAAGTGAAAATATTGTGCATTTTTATTTTGTGACAACATATTATTGATAATCCTGATCAAGATTTTGTTTGAGGATTCAACTAAACCATTTCCTTGTGGGTAGTGGTAGGTTGAATGTCCAAGATGGTTGTTGTACTTTTGGAAAAAAATGTACCATTTTGGAAGAATTGAAGGCTTGGGCATTATCAATGATAATATTCCTTGGGAATCCAACCCTATCCAAGATATTCTCTTCAAGGAAATTGATTATGACAGAATTTGTTGTTTCCCTTGTGGGAATGGCTTCCACCCATTTTGTGAAATAACCAACAGTTGTTAAAATTCATTTGTGTTGTCCACTTGAATTTGGGTTAGTTTCACCTATGAAGTCAAATCCTCACCATTTCAAATGTGTTTCCACTGTGATAGGTCTCAATGGGAGTAGAAATATTTTGGCTTCCTTGTAAACATTTTGCATTCTATACATGCCTTCACCATAGAATTCACATCAGAAAATAGAGAGGGCCAATAATAACCATCTCTGAGGATCTTGTAAGTTGTATCTTTCTAAGAATGGTGGATAGCACATACCCCTTTCTAAAATTCAGTGATGATTCCTTTAGTTTCTTCCTCAATGATGCAATTGAGTAAGATGCCTCCAGGATCATTCCAAAAAACAAATTCTCCTAGGATGGAATTTTTGATAGCCTTCAGTTTCATTGATGTAGCCTTGGACTTGTCCCATGTTGATGGGAATATTAAATTTTGGATATAGAAGATGATGTCCTTATACCAATGAGAATGGGAGAATTTGGATTTCACCATTAGGGATGGTTCTTGTGTTTCATTCACTTCAGGTTCTACCACTATGAGGTATGATGAAAATAAATTCATGCTCAGATATTTTTTATTTGACTTAGCCATCATCTTGTGTAACACACCCAACCCCTAAGTACCCTTTTAAGGGATGGGGTATTTATTTTTAGCCTTTCCTAAAAATCCTCAAATCCATTCAAAAGGGACACAATCTCCTTCTGCTCATCGAGAGCTTTCCAACGATTGTAAGTTTTCTCAAAATAGAGATCTGGATAAAAATTTATGGCCCTTTAAAGATCTAGGTTTTCAATGGCCAAAGGCCTCTATACTACGACGTGGTCTCCATGTCACTCATATTATATGACATGGATATGACATGTCATAATTCATCTCTCGTTAACACAAAGGTGGCTACTTTCATAGGTGCTAGTGTGGCACCTTCCACCTATTCCACCTATTCCACCAGGCCATTGGCTTACCAGGCCCTAACCCTTCGCGTGCCCAAAATTGTATTGCATATTCTCCCGAGACCCATTCTCATAAAATAATGACACATTTCCTCGAGTCATAAGGACCAGGGGACCTCGAGAATTTTTCATTATGGGTAGTCCCAAACTGATCGATTCAGGATAAGTTGGCACCTAGGACACGTGGCCCTGTCTTATCATGCCACATGTCCTAACCATGGAATGCCACGTGGCCACTTTCATATCATGACACATGGAACATTTTTTTCCCACAGAGATATGTATGAAGATACTAAAATCACTTGACACATGGCATGATCACCATATGACATGTGTACTTGTTGGCATAGGGGAAGACCCAGCGTTCAACGATTCAACAACGAACCAACAAAACCCTAACTATCAGCCCTTTTGGCAACACCTGCGAAGCAGATGAAGTCTCACGAGAGGTAGAGGCAAGGGTGGTTGTAGGACTCAAATGTATACAACCTAGCTGGGAAACAGATATTTGATTACACCACTCTATAGAGCACTTATCACTTAGCATTTATCAGTATTTAACCCTTATTCACGTCGCAGATTCAAGACCTAATTACAAAGAAATGCAGTATTCAACCAGATATAACACATCTAAGCATTTAGCATATGGAAGGAGATCAGATCTAGAATTCATTCACATCACTAAGCAATTAATCTATCATACTAGATTCATCTAAACATTCATTACTGCACTAAGCTTAAATTATATGAACAATATAAAAACCATAATGCACAAAGCAACCATAACATAGGATATATGTGGTTCACCCCAGCGTGGGGCTATTTCCACCAACTCTTCTCTTCTTTATTATCTTCTCTCAATCTTCTGCAAGAAGAGAGCCACACAAAACCACTCCACATAGGACAGAAGATCTTCACACACTTCGCTAGATCCTCCTTCCCCGAGCTAGGTTTAAGCACAAAGACTTCTTACAATCACTTGCACTTAGCTCTGCAAGTCTTAACAGATAGTATTCACAAAGCCTCTAGATTCGCACTAAGAGAATTCTACTAGGTCTCTTCACTTAGCAGAATGGCCCCTCTTACATAACCTAACCTTCTATTTATACATTACAAAATGGGCATAAACATGGGTAAACCCATGGGCCGACATCCCATACCTGTTACATAAACCCTAATCCCAAAATTTCCCTAAAAAGGGGCTGAGATCTCATGATCTCCACTTTGACTTGTGCTCCACCTTTGACCAGTATTTCAAAGTCCCAAAAGAGGTCAAATATGACCAAGTTTCTCCAAAACTTGGTCAAGGGCCAATAGGCCCCCAGCACTCACCTACGACTCGTCCCGATTCACTTTTCTCTCGGTAACTCTGCCTCAAAAGCCTTGAGCTTGTCTCAAGATGTTTTGATATATTGCTTCTCCAAGGCCTCTTTCTCGGTGAAATCCTGAAGAAATTCCTCATTCACAGGTCCCTCTAAGCATTGTTCTACCAAAGTGACTACCTGTTCCAACTCTGTTCCTCTACCTTCAAAGTCCTCAAAAAGTAGGAAAGTTGCATCCTGGACTGGCTAGAGATTCTGAGTTACTTCTGTGACTTTTCTTTGTATGGCATGGACCTGTTATTGATCTGTGTGTTGTTTGTGGGATATTTTCATCCTCTCAAATGCTGACAGGAGTTTCAATTGTGCTTGTACTGCTGTTGCTTGTTGCTTTGCCTCCTGGAGCTGTGACTGCAGTATCTTCAGTTCAGGGTCCTTGGTAAGTCATTTGTAATTCTACGCACTTCGACTGCTAAGTTGTTTACATTCTAAGGCTAATGCCTTGATTCTATGTAGCACACTTTGGGCGGTTTCTTGTCGCTTGTCTTGCACTTCCTACAGAGTACTTGGTACTGCTTGTAACTCCAATTATGCTACTCTATGTTGAAGTTGTTGGATGGCTATAAAAAACTTCGCTATTTGAATCTCCATTAGGTCTTCTTCTATTTGTTCTAAGCATGTGATAGAGAAAAGTTTTCTATTGACTGCTTCTTTAACTCCAACTTGCTCTGTGAGCAATTGTTCTTTCTCTTTTCAAATATGTGCTTTATCCTCTTTGAACTTGATTTGGAGGTCGTCCTTCTCTTGTTGTGCAACTCGATGTTTCTTTACGACTTCCTCTTGTGCTTTCTTCAAGGCCACTGTGGCCTGTTCTTTTTCTTCCTACACACGATGAAGGCGAGCTTCGGTCACATTAGCTATTCTGCGAAGTTGGGTAGGATCATCTCCAAGATTTGTTTCTTTTGATGGCGAGGGCACAGTGGACATTACACGGCTGGAGTGAAGGGTTTGTTGTACTCCTCTCAGATCTTATTCAATTATTTCATACATGGTTCCTTGTTTTACTTCATTTCTCTACACAATATCTTCCGAGGCGTCTGATACATATGCGATAATGATGTTGAAATCATTAATCGTGAGCACAGTCTGTAGCTTTGGCTTAATAGCTTTGGACTTCTTTCATGACATAGGTTTTATTGGGGAAACCTTTCTTTTCTTGGACGTCTCTTCCTCTTCAAGGGGGTTCCTAGGCGGTTTTACTTTGCCTTGCTTTTTTTTGTCTTCTTCCCCTTCTTTCTATTCTTTGTCTACTTCATTGTCTCCTCCTCCGCTATTAAATATGATGCAGTTTCTTCTGGTGTGCTGCGTATTTTCTATACATCTTCCTTCTTTTTCTTCCTGCTACTGTTGGGTGCATCATACTCTTCGCAAGTAACCACCGGACTTCCAATGATGTCAGGGTCGGACAATTCCGTGTGGTTAACTAACACTAGGATTTCTTCAGGCCACTCCTTGGTGATTTCCTCCATGTCCTCCTCGGTGAGATTGTAATAAGACTGAATCTCTTATTTATCTTTTTCTTTGTGCACAGTAATATATATAAAATTCCTATCTGCGTGGAAATTCACAATTGGTCTGAACCTGTCTAGGGTGCTCGCTGTCATACGAGGGAAATATTCAATAGCCCTTGTTAACTCCAGATAGTAGGTATGGAACACCGTGTTTGACTGTCATTGTTTCCCCATATCGCTCGAATACTAGAGCGTGGCGAACTTCACAGCTAGTGGCTCAAAAGGTTCAATGTCAGGGAAGGTCGCTCCTTCCGGCATCTCCCAAGCAATGAACATGATGAGGATCAACAACCAGCTAAAATGGAACTCATATCCCTAATCCTGAGCTTCGTGGTAGTCTTGTTCTAACTAGTTGACGAGGTAACTCACCCAGTTCATTTGTAATCCTTCCATGCATTTTCCTTCGAGGTCAACAACAAACCCCATGACCTATGTGGGTTTGTTCTTCCTTACTATCTTACCAGTGATCAAATAGTAGGCTAGGTGCACCATGCCATTCTGGATGGATGATACCTTGTAGCCTCAATTCCCCTTCTCAACATCGCCATAGGTTTCTTTAATATTATGTGTCAGAGCGTGATCTACAAACTTCCCTGGATAAAAGTCTTGCGGGTCTGGTCGCTACATTCTCAATCCGGTGATACTATGGATCAATACTGGATCGATGGTGATATGTTTGTCCAACCATATATAACCACTGTGGAAGCGCGACAACAGGATCTTAATGCAGACGTTAGCCTCTTAATGTCTTCCAAAGTGTGGTATCTTCATCACATTCAAGATAATGGACCTCGCGATGTCCATAGTCCACGGCTGGGGGATGATATTCAACTTCTTCCCCTTGGTCTTGGTCAAGTATTTGTGAGGTGCAAGCATGCCATAGCTCTTGTGGCCTCCTAGGTTATAATCACTGATCTTCAAGGTCGAAATCCTCTCCAACTGCGGTCTAACTGCTTGTATTCCCTTCGGGAGGTACGCAATGAGGATTGTGTAGTCGAAGTCCATCGGGACATTGTCACGACTCACCACACTGTCCAGGGGTGAAATGTAGTAAGGAAGGATGGATGGTATTAACTTCACATTCACCAAGTCATCAGGATGCTTGGCTCTTTTCTCGGTCGTAGCTCAGAATGGTCCAGATCTACGAGCAGTCGACGAGGAGGCTTGGACTCCTCTGGTCGATGAGGCTTGGATGTCTATGGACATCACCTTCTCAGCCATGAGGTCTATTAGAATCTCTTCAATGACCTTTTATGCTATGCTAATTTCATCCGACATGCACACTCAAGATCTGATATCTCAGGTCGGTGAACAATACTCAATGTAACATAATCGATGGCGAAGTCTCAATGATCATTTTGCGAAATCAACTAGTTTTTTGTGGGATCGGATAATCATAATGGGAAAAAAGTGTTATCAGTGAAACGCTCCATGGGATAAATATATATTATCATAACAGACTCTTCCAACAGGCAGGAATGCCTCAATCAATGTTGTTCCATCCATTATGGCTCGGTCCCAACAGTCCAAGGGTGAATGTTTTGGCAATAATTGTGTTTCTAGCCATTCTAGAGCGTCATTCTAGCGACCATAATGCCTCCAACGGTCATATTGCTTCATCATGGAGAAGTGCCAATATATGTTGTACTGATATTTTGGCGAAGTTCAAGTTCTGGAAACCTTCCTTCTGCGAAGTCTTCTCTAAAACTTCTTGTAATTTTTCTAACTTTTCTCTCTTCTTACTACACTTTATGGCCTTCTTTCTCGTGGACTAAATCACTGGTTTCCTCTTTCCATTATCATTCTTATCTCCTCTTGGCATGATAACTTTTCACTCTGGAGGGTCTTTCATAGTGTTCAAGGGTAATACTTCTTCTGTTTCTGGGGTAGGTGCTCTTTTCTCTTATATAGACAGGTGTCTCCAGTCTTCCTATGTCCTTTCAACTTTGACATCCATATATTTGGTCCTTAGTAGCTTCGACTAGTTCTCTTGTTCTTCCAGTAAGTGTGCTATTGTCCTAGCCATGAAATCTCTTAGTTCTTTATTTTTTTGTTCTAGATCCTCCTCTTCTTGTTTCCTTCATATCTAATCTTTCTCAATCCAGGTTTTTTCTAGCAAGATAGCAAATGGGGCGTTGTTCTCAATAAATTTAATGATCTCAAATTCTTCTTCTGTCGAAGTTCCATGAGAAGTCATAGATGTTTGGGTAAGTCTTCCACATAAGGTTATCATCTTTCCTCTAAATAATCCTATTACTCCTAATGAAGGAACCATAGCAAGCTTTCCCAAAATTTCGCAAGTTCTTTCTGTCATGATATTCACCTATCTTTCCTCATCTAGGACACAGTGTGTTGGCATGTTTTACAAACAGTGTATGCTTGTCATTGATGGCAAGAACAACAACAAAGATGGCAAAAAACGTGTAAAGGATTGTAGGCAGGTCATTGATGACAGGATTAGAGTAAGCATCAATGAAAAATAGGAACAAAGTAAGCTTACGAGTAATTAGTGCAATGTCGATCGCAATGCCTAAGCTTGGGAGGAGAAGCGTCAGTGATCATTGGATCCCATTTAAATTCTTGAAAGAAGGAGGACCGTCAGATTTGATTGTAGAAAAAAATAACGTGTAGAAGAGGAGGACAAATCTCAGGCGTCATATCCGAGCATAAGTTTCGACCATCGTTGGATCAGGGAGAACCTGCACGTTCATTAAAGTACAAGGAGAAGCGGGTATACAAAATCCTGAAAGAAGGAGGACCGTCCATATACAGGTAGGACACGTGGACACAGATCATCATTTCGTTGACTAGAAAGTCAAAGGCATGAAATGCTCCAGCATTTCACCTCTCAAACTCGCAATATGCAAAATCATGAAATAATCTCAACCGTTAGATCGAGACCAAATATGGACCGTTGATTGGGAACAACGAAGGCTCATGGAGTTGCAAAGTCTCGATAAAATATTGATCGTTGATCCAAGAGGGACGCGTGGAAGAAGATCAGAGCATGTCAAAGACTCCATTTTGGAGTTTCACCTATCGCGACTTGGAGTGACGAGAACCTCCATCACAGGAATCATGAGATGCGAACTCACGATAAGATCTGGACCGTTAGATCACCAAGGATTATGGACCATTGAT
>SNQJ01S0070937.1:44000-60515 GCA_010110895.2 Picea sitchensis
AATTTACTGTTCCGTTTTAATTCAATGGTAGTTTAAATTAAATGACGGTCAATACATCCAAGACACATAGTCAATACTCAATTCGAGGATTAAACCGATTCATTTTGAACACTTAAGGTATGAAGACTGGTGACCATTCTGAGGAACAAGGAAGCATCTAATTCCCTTATCCAAACTTGAATATAGACTCAAGATCAATATCAGTAAAGTACCAAATCATAACACAATTTAAACCATTAAAATCCCAATTACTAGTCAATTTTTCCTTCATTTAAATGTTATAAAAACCATAACTAACCATCATTTAGATAATATTCCATATCCTTATGAATTTCATCAATTAATTGCAAGTCACAATTTAACAGATATATCTCTTTTCCCAAGGAAATACAAGCATCATGAATTAATTAAAATTGGACATCCCTCCAATGCACAAATCAAGTAATTAGACATTATGAGTTATCATAATAGATATATGTAAAAATTTGAAAGATAAACTCTCAACCACCAAGAGGATACTGCAAAATTTTGTGTGTACTTTCTAAATCAAAGATATTGTGATAAGTAAAAGTTGTGTCTGTGTAATGTCAATTTCTAGAAATGAGAATTCAATTTTGTTTTAAGATACAAATTTCTCTTCTAGGAGTCACATAACAAGGCCTTCCAAGTGCCAAATAAAGAGGTGCATAGAAGGACCTTTTGAAGTAAAAATATCAGGAGAGACAATGCAACTACACAGAGTAATCTCATTATGTGAGGAGGAGACCTCTTAAAGTTTATATCTCAGGAGGGAATGCATTATGTGCACCAGAGAAAAGAGTCATCTTGGTGACAAATATCCATGAGGGAAAGCGAGGATAAGTCTTCAGGAGGAGAATTTCCCTTTCTTAGTTTTGAGTGGACAAGATCTAATCGGGAGGAGTCAAAATCCCTTAACTGTTAGATCATATAGGATATGTACACTCATTAAAACATGATACCTTCGGGCTGTGTTACTTTTGTGGATTATAGTTGTTGTATTAATCCCCAAAGCACGAAGTCACGGAATGAATCTACATCGTTCAATGATTTAGAAAGTTTGAGTCTTAAATATCTAAGATCTGAAAAACCTCGAAGCTCCAAAGTCCCAAAATGAAGGAAATTCATAGATCCGACGATCAATTACAGGCCATTAGATCTATGATCCTTCGTTCTTCGGAGGTTTGGTAATTCGATACTCCCACAAAATTAGAGTCATGAAGCTAAAGGTTAAGGAACTCTCGGAGTCCCAAAGTCCAGAGTAAATCCTTACCATCAAATGCTAAGTACCTGTGTCCATAGATTCTGAGTATTCAGAATTCAGTCATTTGGGAAGTGGTGGGTGAAAATTGTTTTGGTGAGAAAATTCTCGAACTCTCAGAGCCCATAATTAATCTTGACCATTGTTGACGGTTAATCAAGGACCGTCAAATCTATGGGTTTGGCCTTCTCTAGCTCGGAGGTAGCGTGCTTTGTAGAAGAATAAACTTATGAAAACTAGATCCCTTGAGTTTATTCTAGCTGTATATCGTAGCAAGGTGTGGAAACTGTTAATATGTGAGTTGTTTAGGATTTGGTATTTCAGAAAAACAATGTTGTTGTTGCAAAAGGGTGAGAAACTCCCAGAATGTCAAATTTCGAAGTAGAATAAAATCGTTGATCTTAGAGGAGTGTAGGCTGTCATATTTATAATCCCATCGAAGGCTTGTTGATCTGGATGAAACAATCTCAAGTTTTGAAAGAAGGAAAAAACAATGAAGCCTAGAGTTTTGGAATGGATCTCCACCGTAGACTCTCATGTGAGGAGAATATCCACTAACCATTATATTAAATCTATAATTGTGGATGAAGGTAAGTGAAAGTTGATGGTTAAATTACAATAGTAGGTCAACTTCACTTTACAACTGAATTCCACCAATAATCACTTTGGGTGGAAAGGAGTGTTAAAGTTGACAACCTTGGGAGCACCGGAGTCCTAGAGATCCGAATAACACCCTTTTTTTCTAGCACTGGGTTCTAGCCTGTGGTCACATGTATGTCTTTGTCAAGGAAAAAGGGGTAACTCACTACAGGTTAAAAGTCAACTTCTAGAGACTTCAACAAGCATCCCTTGATTTCAAAAACTATGGATTTAACTTCAAAATAACACAGACATTCATGCTACCAATACTTCAGATTAAACAACAAATTCGACAGAGAAAAAAATGATATAAAGTTCATACTTGAAAAAAATTCACAGAGGTCCATAATACAACAAATTTGAATTGACATAAGCGTTAACAGGAAAATGATACAAGGTTTCAAATACATGATACAACTTGACAAACATCCCATCATAAGAATTGAATTAGGATTAAATGTAAATCAACAAAGGTACAAATTACAAATGGAATTGATTTGTCATAAAATCAACAGAGGATCTAGGATGTGAATTAAATTAGGATTTAGAAATAATTTTATCAAAGAAACTCATGATACAAATCAGAACTAAATCCTTAATCGACCAGTGAACAATTCATTGTTAAATTTCCTAACATAATATCAACTAAAAAATGTGATCAAACATATTTCAATTATGGATGAAAACACAAACTTTAAACATAGACTATACACAATATAAATTCAAATTATACAATGAGGATCATGCCGCTCAATTAGAGTTCTAAAAATGTCCAAAGTTTACACAGAAGATTTAAAATATAACACTGTAACTATTATTCGTTTGGTATCAAACATAACACTTTTTATTCAAACTTTCCAATGATTCTACAATGACTCTATCAATCTATTGTACTAATACAGATGTAATATAAATAAATTCAGAATATAAAAGTACCAGGACCTACGAAAGTTGTGTAATAAAGATGCCCTTCAAGTGATGTGCTCCTTCCTTTCCTTCGCTTTATAATCAAAGAGACTTCACCAGTACCTCCTAGCCAATTCTAGGGGTACTCCTCTTCCCCCTTAGCCCCCTGAGCCATAAATGGGCCACACACAAGAAACCAACAATAATAGCTCCAAGAATTTCCTTGCAAGGAAGAGATTCAACTTTTTTTACAAGATTGGTATCCTAACTCTCACAAGTAAAACACGGTCCAATAAAAATTTGGAATCATAAAAATTCTCAACAAATCAAATCCCCCTTTCCCTTCTCCAGAATTTGTTTTTATAGAATTTTCTTCAATGACACATGTCCTCATGCACATATAATTAACTTTTTAGTTAATTTTAATTCACATTACTCACTCACACACTTGTCATAATATCCCCAAGTTATACAAATCATTACCATTCTTATTTAATTAAAAAAGTCAATATCCCTCACAATCCTCAATGTGTTCCTATTTTCACTCGTAGGTGTCCCTTTGTTCCCCAGATTCTCATTTAAGAATTGTCCCTTAACTAGTTCTTAGTTAGAGTTTAGTTAGGAGTCTTCTTATAGTTATACTAATGTAGTTTGACTCTAGATTATATTCTATGTACAACCAACCTCTCAAGTTATTATTTATTTCTATTTAAAATTTCATTTTCCTTAAATTCATACACACATGTGCATTTTATTCAATCTTTATATTTTTCCCACCTTTTCCTAGAATTAGATTTATCCCAAATTTAATATTTTAATCTGTCCCCAAATTAAACTTAGACTTAGGTCAAATATTAGTCTTAGGATTAGACTCTTGTTAGGATTTTTCAACTAATTATATTGTTTATTTAATTAGTTAATACAACAAGGTCTAAATATTTCAATTTTTTTCGAGGCCATCTAGATATAAACTTAAGATTAATTATGCGACGTTCCCTTCAATATGCACCTCTGTTCTCCAAGGGTTCCACTCACCTTAGACTTGTTTTGGAAGTTGTTTGAACCTTCGGATTCAACACTCCATTTGGTCAAACTTGTGAGAGACTAAGGGATTCTAAAGAATAAAGACTCTACCTTATTTCACACTCTTTAGAAATCTTCGTGAGCGTCTGTCTCAGTCTTCCCTCACGACATCGTGGACCTTCCAAACTATGTAATTGTTAACCTACAATTTATACCACAGTCTGAGTACTAGTAGACCGTGCGAGGGGATTTGTCACACCTCTCCCTCAAATGTATGGTGTATGTGCATGGCCCCTCTACTCCTTATATGAGTGATATTATCAAGAAACGTCAAACCTACATCCACTGACAAAATGTTTTCAATAATTCCATATTCATAAATCTTACTAAAATCAATCATACAACATATGTGCGTGAAATGAAATACTCGATGAAATACTCGATAAATACAATCCACTCCTTGAATCAATATTGAGTCCAATTAAATCCATCGATGTCATCAACATCCTTAAACTGTCACATGTCTTGCACACTATCTATCTATCTATCTATCTATCTATCTATCTATCTATATATATATATATATATATATGCTTAGTAGAGAGGGATCTTACAACCCCTAATGCCCCCAACCCCAAACATTTCTCACCTCCAATTCTACTAGCCCATATAATTCATATTATATTAAATCTTATTTTAACACCTAACTCCAAACCCTAATACCTAAAACCTATAATCATTTTTCCATACTCCTTAATGCATATTTATGAGAAACCCTAATATCCCTCTCAACCTTAAACCTTAATCCCAAAATATGATAACCCCTAATAGTTATAATTCCTAAGCCTAAAACATTAAAACTCAGAACCCATGTATCCCCTAAGCTATAATTTTTTGTCCTTATAAACCCCATAATTTCTAACTCAAATCATTCATAACTTATCACCCAAAAACTATATAACACTAAATAACTAACACCCCTAAACTATTTAACAACAAACATAAAAAATATATCACATGCAATCTATATAACCCTTATAATACATGAGCACTATCATATCCGAACCATAACCCATAATTTATGTGAACCATATAACCCTTATTATTTATAACCCATATATTTGTTAACTTATAATTAGTATACCACATAACCTCTTCAACCCTTGTGTATAATCTCTCATCCAATAATCATTAACACATATAATCATTATCTCCTTTAAATTTGATCACTTTAACTCTTAAACCCTCATGACATAAGTGACAAAAGAATTTTATCAATAATGATGAATATTTTTGGAGGATAGGACACACCTTGTGTAGGTTTGCACAAGTTTTATAATTTTCACATGAGTAACTCGAATATCTCCTAGGGAAGGAACTCAGTGCAGGGCTAGGTGTAACCCCTTTCCCTATGGTATGACTCATTAGACAAATAGCCTTTTGTCTTACACATGGTGCACCACAATTTTTCTTTACTTGATTAAGGTAAATAGTTGGTTATAAAGTTTTTTTATCACTAGAGTTGCATTGAATGTAGCATTATATGTGACCTAGATGCACCTATGTTACCAAGGTACCTAGCCATTGACTTGATTATGATGTCTTTCACCAAAACATTCCTTTGAAAGTATTATCTTTCCTAAAAGTGGAGGATCTTAGTCAGGGGTAGGGGTCCACTGATAAACCTTTAATTATGCTAGGTATCATATATTTTGGACCTTGATATTTGAAATAGATATTGGATTAATCTCTAATCATACTCTTCAATAGTTTCTCACATAATTTACTTCATTTCCTTTAGTTCAATGCAAATTTGTTGTTCTATATTTGGTTTTTGGAATTCAACTATGAAAGTAAATTATTCATAATATCATAAGTGTTGGAACAACATAAGTGACAAAACAAAGTTATCAATAATGTTAAATATTTCTAGAGGATGGGGCACACATTGGGTAGATGTGTGTAAGTTTTATAAAATTCACATGAATTACTTGAAGATCTCCTAGGGAAGGAACTCATTGTAGGGTTAGGTGTAACTCCTATAGAAAAAACTTGTAGGGCTAGGTGTCACCCTTATATATTATTGTATTCCTTAAGACATTTATATTTCCTCCTCATACCATGTCCCTGAATTGGAGAAGCATAGTTTGAAAAAATTCAATGCTGGCCCCTTTCACTAGTCATTGTTTCTAGAAAATTCTGACGAAGATATTATAGGAATGATGAACATGTTGATTGAAATGGCCTCGTCTCAATATGGTATTGATAATTATGATGACAAATACGATGATGGATAATTTCATCTCTTTCACAGTTAGGTCCTAATTTTGTCATTTGATTGTTGAATTCTTTGTGTGAGTCATATTTGGGTTTCGAAACACTCCCATGTCATCAACGCATGCATCTACTATATCCATTTAAAATTTTAGTGTATACAATAAAAAAATGAAATAATTTTGGCATTGGCCTTGTTGTTGCAAGAGTTGGTTCTAGGTTGTAATAGAGCCAAGCCTTAGCACATTTTAAATGAAATAATAATTTGTTGATTGATTAGTCATAGGATGCTTCTAGAAATAGATCTAAAAAAGATCTTTTAATCATTTATAAATCAGAAATGAAGAGGCATGACCTCGTTTTCCTAATTTAATTAAACTAAGGAAGATGGATAGAAGATAGGATATGAAAGAGACTAAAAAAAAGAGTTAGGTATCTAATTCCGATAAGTCTAATCTTTATTTCAACATAGGAGTGAAAAACAACTTCGAAAGACAAACATGCATATATATAACTTGTAATCTAGGAAGAAACAATCAAGCTACAGGCCTTGTTTTTCTCACAGCATAAATAGAGGAAATTTTGAACCTAACAGGCTGCCCAATAAATAAATATAACAGAGGTGTTACTGAATTAGATTCATTAAAAGTTGAATATGTGAAAGAAGGAAGAACGAATGAATGTAAACCTGAGAAAACAATACAAGAAAAGACATAATTAAAGAATGACGAGTTATAGAATCTCTTGGCATTATGTTCTATATTTGTTGAAAGAAATGGAATTACAAACCCANTTGAATATGTGAAAGAAGGAAGAACGAATGAATGTAAACCTGAGAAAACAATACAAGAAAAGACATAATTAAAGAATGACGAGTTATAGAATCTCTTGGCATTATGTTCTATATTTGTTGAAAGAAATGGAATTACAAACCCATCCCCCAAAAGGGTCTCGGGCTATTCCCCCCCCCCCATTTTCATCAAAGATATATACAATATATAAGTCTTCTCCCCCCTTATTGATTCGAGTTACCAAAGAAATTATTCCAGAAAGGAACATGTGTCTCATGATTCGAAACCAGAAATAGTGAAAGTATAACTAAATCCCTAAAATTACGGTTTAGTGGTTGATTTTCAATAATGAGCATTTACAATAAGGAAAAAGTAAAGCCTGAAGTGTGTAACATATGAGAAACAATCCCAAAACCGACTAAGATTCGTGAGAAATGAACTGGTAGTGTTTAACTGAAATCTCGGTGATTTCCTACATTTATGGGCCATGTCTGCACAAAAATGTGACACCGTATTGTAGGGAGCTTTTGGATGCCTTCCCGATCTCCAAATGCATATCTGAAGGTACCATTGGAAATGTTATGACTTCTATATGTCAATCAACTATTTGAGAGTGTAAAACGACCTCTCTGCGGCTGAGAAAATTGAGTTTTACCAAGGAATTTTTTTTTTGACTGAGGGCGTTTTCATTTTACAGCTGGAACGTTTAACCCATCGACGTTCTATGCATGAAGCTGGAACCCCGATTTTGGGCTTTCAGGCTTTGGAGAAACATAGCAGTGGTTATTAAAATATCTACGTCATCTATATGTCAATCAAATATTCAAGCATGTAAAACGAACACTCCAAGGCTCAAACATTTGATTTTTCCCAAGGCAATTTTTTGACTGAGGGCGTTTATTTTGATGTACCGAACGCTTAACTCCATCGACGTTTATGCATGAAGTCGAACTCCCCGATTTTGGCTTTCAGTTTTGGAGAAACATAGCAGTTGGTTATTAAAATATTCACGCTATCCAAATCCATGATAATAAATCCCCGAAATAGAACTCGCCTTTTACATATAACCCTATTATAGCGATTCTCTTGGCACATATTGCACTCTTTCGTGCCTCCTTGTGAATTCTCTCCTTAGAGGTTTGTATGAGTTGTCTTGTGACTCTGGTATTTTGCCAAGGATTTCCTCAAGTATATTTTGGAGATTGGTACGGAAGAGTAGTTGACCAATAACTTATATAAAAGGTAATAAAGGTTTGGCAAATCAATTTTCTCTTTTTTACCAAACACCAAAATATCAATTCTAAAATTATATAAAAAATAAAACTTTGTAGTTTTTCTTGTAATTTGAAACTTTAGACTTTTTTCAAAAATAGAGGAATTGCAAACTAAGACCAATAGGATACCTTGGGAAACTTTAAAGCTATGCACTATGTGTGGTCTGTGGAATTTGTATTTCTCCCTACTGCTCCAGTTCTCTCTTGTTCAATCTTCTTATCTACCCTTCATTGTCATTTGTATGCAAGAATGAGTTACACTTAAAGATATTCTTATTTTTTTGTTCTTTCGTGCCGATCGTACCTATATCATCCTATATTAACTAGCATGTCCCATCTGTCATCGTGTTTGTTGTGTTGTTCCTTAATTTCATCCTGATTACAAATCCATCGAGTGATTTATTCCTTGTACTATCGATCTGTCAAGATTTTCGATGGCTTTTCCCATTTAAGACTCATACATTTCTTTTATGACCTATCATTCCTGATGTGTAAGCATCATTCCCATGCTTTAATTCTTATAATGGTCTTGTCATTTCCCAACTGTCTTGTCTCTAAGTTTGGCGCAATGTTATTTTGATGTGTGATGACGATTTGTTCTGTGCACCTTCTTGTGCCATTGTATTTGAACCTTTTTTTTTCCTAAATGCTATAATACATGTGTTCCAACACAACCAAAATTATTATGCATCATGTTGGTCATATCTATAGAGTTTCAACCGACTCCCATTCACCATCTTCCAAGACATCTCCATTCCAGGTTTCTAACTGCACAACACATGTCTCTGTTATTTTCTGAATCACATAGGGTCCTAACCAATACATTATAAATTTTCCTGTACGTTGCATATAGTTGATTTCATAAAGTATTACCAAATATCCAACTTGAAACTTCTTATGTTTAATGTGTCTATCAAACCAGGCCATATCGCTGGTTTTTTGGACCCGCTAATGGAATCCCAAGACAAACCGATCCTTCTCAAGATGTACTAATTGCGCCAACCCATCCTATATTGCACTAGTATCTGATAGCTCTTTAGTTGTGGAAATGCATAAGCTAGGCAGAATAAACTCCAGTGGAATTGTTTCTTCTTTCCCATAGACTAACTTGAAAGGGGTCTCACCTATCAAGTTCTTTCTTGTAGTCCTGTAATCCCATAATATATCAAAAATATTTCTAATCATAATTCCTAATCATCTCTCCCTATATCAAAAATATTTCTCGGTTCATTCTCCAAGATCTTATAAAAATATTCCATGATTCCATTGTCCCGAGGGTGATATGGGGTAGTCTTTTGGTGATGAATATGGAACTCCTCAGTGAATGCTACAATTGTCTTGTTTAGAAAGTGTGTCCCTTGATCATTGAGTAATATGTGTGGGCATCCAAACCTTCTGACTAATTTTTTGAATAGAAATTGCGCAATTGTTTCCATCATACAGTTTGTAACTAGGACTACCTCCTCCCATCTTGTCAAATACTCAATCATAGTAATGATATAGCTTGCCCTCGATCTTCTTGCATGTAGGTTAATTGACCCCACAAAGTCTATGGCCCACTTCTCAAATGATTGCAATGTAATATATGGATTCAAAGGAATTTCATCCCTCCTAGATGGATTTCCCACTCATTGTCATACATCGCATGAGTGAAATAATTCCTTTGCATCCTTGTGAAGTGTTGACCACCAAAGTACTGTACACAAGATCTTGAGTGTCGTTTCTCACCCTACATAATGTATTCCAACAATTCCATCATGTTCTTATTCATGTATTACTGGACTTCCATGCTCTAGCACACAATGTCTTAGTATTTCATCTGCACCCATCTTGTATACATTCATTGCAATCAACTCATAATTTGTTTCTTTCACTACCAATTGTTTCTTCTATGATATAGTCATCATTGACAGAGCCATGCCTAGGTTGAGAAATTTTACGATGTCCAAGAAATAATCTTCCACCATCCTTAATGAAAATAATTGTGCATTTAGGAGGCTATCATCTAAATTTCCCACATATTCCCCTTACAGTATATGTGATAGATGATTTGGTCCTACATTTAGCTTCCCTGATTTCACTATGACTTAAAATTCGTATTCCTAAAATAATAAAAGTCACCTGCATATTATCCCCCCCAACAGTGGCTTGTTGACTAAGTATTTTAATGCATAATGGTCTGTATACATCTTAAAGTGAGACCCCAATAGATAATTCCTAAATTTCCATAGTTCATAGACCATCTCCAATCCTTCTCATTATGTGGTTATGTAGTTCTTCTCTGCTATAGACATTTTCTTTCCTGCAAAAGAAATTGGGTGATCGATGTCTCCTTCCTTTGGCTAATATAGACTTACTCCCAATGTTATGAACAATGTGTCAACATGTTCATGAACCTCCTTTTTCCAATCCAAAAAAATGAAAATCGATGGAGTCACCAACTTCTGTTTCAAGGTGTTCAACCCCTTATAACAGTCTTCATATTCAAATGTAAACGTGATTTTGAACCTTTGGATCATTTCTTCCCATTTTTCTATCTCTCTGTACATTTCCATCTCCAAGTACTAGTTCTTCGGAATTGTGCCTAGTGTGTGTATAAATCGGTGTGTACACTATTTCTCTGGTACCGAACCCCACAAATCCATGCATTGTTCCACATGACTTGCTGGGTTACTCTCCCCTGCATATTTTTGCACAATATTTTCTCCCTCAATGCCAAACCTTATTTGCATTAGCCTACTACATTGGATCTATCCTTTCATTCCCTCTTTGTGTCTATCCCACCATTTGGACAAAGTCTCTTTTAATACCACATCCAGTGCTAACAACCTTTGTTATTTGGGTGTCTTCAAATCAAATTTTTTTAAAAACATACTTATATCAAATAATACATCATACCTGGGCATGTTGCACAAATTTGTTCCAATCCAGGGCACAGATTGAGTCATGAGCACACATTGTCTAGTGGATAGTTCATGCATTCTCTATTGCCAATGATCTAGAAATCCTTCATAATATGATGCACATGAAATGACACTTTTCCAACTCAACGCACCATCTTCTTTCGGGTTGACATAATCCTCCATCCTCACAGTCATGTTATATAAATTATCAATGGCATTCCCTCTTTCTATTTCTATGTATCTCTATCCCTCTAATGGGTCTAAGGGTGTCGTAACCTTCAAATATCTAGCTTCAAATATCATCTCCCTCTTGTTCAAGTTGATAATATCTTGGTTATCATAATCCCATTCTAGTACCATCAGTTCTGGATATGGTTGAGTGTCATCCACAATTTCAATAACTTCAAAATATGCCACATTGAGCACCTTGTCTATGTTCACAGGTGTTAGTGATAAAAAACGCACTAGTATTTTTATCAGTTTTTCCATCACTCTTCAAATGATTTATCATTTTCCTCAGTTTCTTTCTAGTGTCTTGACCTCCATATTTTCCATCAAGCTCCTGATCGATTATGATTACTCAAAACTCTTGTGAATTTGTCCATGACTTGCATTCCAAAAGTTAAAAAATAAACTACTACTCTTGCCTAAAAAACCTTAGTTTTATGTTTTCAAATAAAAATTATGTTTTTATTTCTAAATATTACCAAAACAAAGTGTTGTGTACACAAGTGACCTAAGGCCTACGACTAGGCCCGAGTTATACATTCATATGCCTATCAAGTTATATGGCCTTTACCAAAATTTGGTGGCCTACATATTTCAAAGCAATGACTTAATCCACATACCAAGTCTTRGCAAGCAACACATAGGTCATATCACAAGTCGACACACAAAGCCCAGTGAAAATGCCAAATCTACCATACACAGTACAACTCATCGATAGACTATGAGAGTGTTGAATTTTATAAAGGCTATAATATATAAACATCTGATATATGTGGGATTTAGTCCCTCAGGAAATAAAAATAAATAAATGAAACAACCAACTGCCAAATGTCCATTTTCCAAGTAGATGAATGCATGCGCAACTGTCTAATGGTGAATATATCCTAGTGGTCTAAATGTTTGACAGGTTGAAAGCGTATGGCAACGAGCAAGAGCCATGAACAGGTGGATTTGAGCTAAGATGACGTTGGGAATGGACTCTTACTCCCGGAGTGCCTCCATCACCTCGGTATCAACACGTAGCGGTCTTTGTAGATGAAAGATTGCATGTTTCAAGAGGTTCTCTTAGGGAGGAAGGATGGTAGAAGGGTTTCCTGCAATTTCAGTATTTGATGCTGCTGCCAGATTTTGGGTTGATCAAAACAGAGTTGTTTCGTCTCCTTGAACAAATAAATCTCACATAAAATTTGATTCATCTTTATATATTCTAAAGCCTTGTGGGTATGCAGCAGCTTCTGTTGGTAATAAAATATATATATATGGTGGATTAAGAGGAGAGATTTTTCTTGATGATCTTCTAATCAAGTTTAGGAAATGTTGGAGGTAATTTTGAGTCCATAACAGAAAAGTTAGAGTGGGATGCCAGTTGCTACTTCATATATGATTTCAGGCCAGATGGGACCATTGAGAGTTGTGTAGAGAATATACACAAGATGCATGGATTTTTTATTCCTGATGCCGAATATTTGAAAGATCCTCGTGGATTACTAAGCTACCTTGGCCTCAAGGTGACCAACGATTTCATGTGTTTGTATTGCAATGAGAAACGAAAACCATTTCTAAGTCTAGAAATTGTTAGGAAGCATATGATTTCTAAAAACCACTGCAAATTACACTATGGAGATGGTGATGAAGAAGAAGATAGCGATCTAGATGACTTTTATGACTATAGCAGCAGTTATGTGGAGGAAAGTGGGATGCAAATAGTGCCTACAGAAGAAAATCTCAATGCCAATATTGAACTTGGTTTTGGAGGGGATAAACTAGTAATCCGAAGAAAGTTCGAAAATGGAACATCATGCAAGATGCTTGTTTCTCGTGAAGGAATGCCTTGGAACTAATGATTGGGAGATCTCTAGATAGGCTGCTATAAATTCATTTTTGGTCAATAAAACAAAATTTAACAAGTTGATTTAAGCAGGGGTATGAATGCATCCAGTCACAAACATTTTGACTCTGAGAACTTCAAATGGATTCTACAGGAAACAAAACTGTCTACACAGGAAATTGAAGTTGTTGGCACTTTACTTGAAAGAAACATCACCAAAAGCGCCCTGAACCAGCAACAAATCAAAGAGGTAATCGAAATTTTGTATTTTTAAAGTTTTGAAAAACTTTGTCTTTCATTGGTTTAGGTGAGCCTGAAAAGTGCTCATTAACCACCAAAAGCAGAGCTTTCAGTGGTTAAAGAGCTCAAATTTTAACACAGTTAACCACCGAAAGCCTGTAACTGCCAGAATGAGCGAAGTTTTGCCTAGATCAGAAATTTTTGAGTCTGAATGGTTTGAAGCCTTTTCAAATGGATGGTGGATGAATTATGAGGTCAGATCAAATGGTTATTTTTGATAGATAAGGGAAAGAAGAAGGGTTTCAATCAGTTTTGGCGCCTTTTTTAGTGGCAGAAAATCAGGGTTGTTTGCACACTTTAGCAAACTTGAATTTCATTCTTGGAGGGTTAAATCAACAGCCTTGGGAGGATAGATTACACTTCATCAACACTTTAATATTCTTAAAAGATAATCAGATATTGACTGACCTTTTATTGAGGATCTCCTCCTTGTTTTTTGTAAATACAGTTGATTTTTTGTTTTTAGAATATCAGATCCATAGTTTTAGGATCTGAGAAATGTGATGTAAAGCTATAAAGCTATAGATTTAAGAGAGAACAGGAGGTTCAATTTTGGATACATTTTTGGCTATGTACTTTGACACTATCTTATTATATGAATCACAGTTTTCTTTGGTCATTATATATCAGTCTATCCACATTTTCCATTACTCTATATTTAATTCTATTCAGTTCAGTTGTTGAGAACTGTCATCTTCTGATATAGTTCATGGATATGAATTAGATCTTCTTTATATTATTGTATAACCCTACAGATCTATACTTGGTTATCTTGAATGATTTTCTTCATACCTTGATTATTTAATGTAACCGATATCTAGTTTCTTGAAGCACTGGTTTATTTAGAGGCATGACATGTTGTATTTTTGCTAAGCCTTCTCATTTATCCCATTGTTCCAAACACTTTATTATTAGTGATTTCTTAAGTTACCAAGCATCCTTATCCTAAAACCCTAAGGAGTTTCTTGGAGTGTTAACAAATTGGCATTGTTGTCGGGGAGAGGAGATTGAATCTCAGCTTCCTTGGGACATGACATAGATCCAACTTTGATGATAGACAAAGCCTGGACATTCACTTGGTTGTAATCTTCTATCTGGCGACTCCACGATTAAAGACTTCACTGGGGAGGATCTGATTGATAGAAGATGAAGGAGTTGAATTTCAAATCCATGTACCGATTCATTAGTCTGCTTCATGAACTATTGTATTTATTTATTAGCTCTTTCATATTTTTCCCTTTGCGTGTAAAGAGAATTATTTTCTGCTTTGTATATTCATAAAATCATCATCCTTCTTATATATATCCATATTTAGAAGAAGAAATCCTGAAGCCCTGCATTATAGATGTAGATTCGGTGGTCTTACCCCAGCCCATTCATAAAGATGACCACCGTATTTCTTTTCCTTTAGAATCTAATCATCCATGTGACCATGAAAAGATTGAAATTGTTTTAAAACTTGTCCAGATCTCATCCCCTCTGGCCATAATTTCTGAACCTGATCAACAACTTACCATCTCTCATGATCATCCCACAACTTTTCAAGTTAAGATCTAGATGAAGATGTTCAAACCTTTACAGCTACCCCATCTTCTTCATCCTTATCCTGATGACTGTTATGAATATCTCCCTTTGTTTTCTGGAGAGAATCAAGCTTCAGTTGAGAGACACGTGGAATCCATTTTGGATTTTGTTGATTGTTTTTCAATTGCGCATGAAGATGTGATCATGAGAATGTTTTCGAAATATTTGATCAAAGATGTTGCTACATGGTTTAAGGGTCTGAGAGATGATTCAATTGTCTCTTGGATTGAGTTCTCTAATKCTTTCCTGAAGTATTGGGGTGAATACAAATCTTTAGATTCTTACCTCACTGATTTCTATGCTTTGAAACGAGAGAAGAATGAAGCCTTGCTTGTTTTCAATAGAAGGTTTTACCGTGTTTATCATGAAATGCGTTTGGAGGTCTGACCTACAGAGACATTTGCCATGATATATTATATTATGGGTCTCCATTCAGAACTTTCCCTTCTTCTGTTAGAATGGAAGTCTCCATCCTTAATCCAGTTGTTTGAAGATGCTCAAGAGGTAGAGGAGAACATTCATGTTTCCAGAAGGATACAAGGTCAAGATTTCTTTGAAAATCTACAAGCAAGTAAAATTTCAGTACATTTTAGATTCAGAGCAAGAAAGCAATGAGTATGAAGTAGATAAGGAACAACAACCTAAAGGTGAGTACATTTCAGATTTAGAATTAGATATTCAGTATGTGCAGAGTTTTCCAGAGATAGGTATGCTTGTGAAGTTTATGATCAATTTGTAAATCAAGAAGAGCCTATGATGATTGATGATTGCATAAGAAATTATATGTTCTTAGTTGATCCTAATCCATGCGATGGAAATCTTGTTTTGTTATCCTCTTGTGAGCATTATTCTGATAAGGAAATTGTAGTTTTTGATGATCATGAGTTGATCTGAAGAGGACAAGAAGATGACCAGTCTTATTGCAGAGGAACAGTCATGTCTGAGCAAGAGGCTCCCATATATGTGTAGCTATTTCTCGAGGAGCAACATCTTTCTTATCTTCTTTTCAAGGATCCAGTGGCAACCTTCATGGATTTACACTTTTCAGAGAACCTGGAGATTTCAGATTTCCTTAGCTTGCCATTGTTTATGGGTAAGTATGGTTTCATGAATGAGTTCTTATCACTATTGTTCAATGTCAAACATCATTTGTTGATCAATGACAAAGACAAGATTATTTTGGTTTTAAAGTTGCTTGGATGGCTGTTATGGAAATCAGCCTTTACCTAACCCGATTGTAGATCTGGTTAAAGTAGGAGTAGGAGAATAAGCTTGTTTTATGAGCAAGTATTTTCTTTCAGTTATTGGTTTGTTGAAAAAGCAGAGCAGACTACAGGTGTACAAAGATCAGTTGCACAGGTCTTGATCCAGCAGGATCTTTTCAATGATTATGGTTGAGTTTTAAACTTGCATGAATAATTTAACCATTTGAGAATTTAATGAAAGAATGAGGAAAGAAGAGGATTATATCAGTCAAATACACATA
>SNQJ01S0070937.1:71162-84419 GCA_010110895.2 Picea sitchensis
TGATCTCCTCTTTTAAAAAATCCATCTTTGCCTCCAACTTTCCTTCCATGTCTTGCAGTTCATATTTTGTTACTATATTCTTTTGTAAATCATTTATGTCCCTACGCATTTCTTCACCTTCATCAAGATTCCAAGTAGGATTGTATGGAGGCTTATTTGGTGTAGAAGTTCCCTTTTTGGTTGGCATGTTGGCCAAGTATCACTTTTGAACCTTGATTTCGAGGTGGTTTTGCTAGAAAATTTTCCTTCTGTTGTATCTCCCAAGTTTCGGCCCTTATAGGTATGAAACTTTATTTTATGTACTTCTTTGATATTTCTTCTCTGCAATTCCATAGGTCTGATCAAAATTGGATGTGCCAATTGGAATTTACAATAACTTCCCCACAACTTGCTGATTTTTTGCCTTTCCGGGAAATCTCACTTGTACAGCATGCCCCGCACAATATAATTGATATAAAATTCTGAAAATCGTACCAGAAATACTACAAGCTATCCACTATCTAATGAAACTATTCTCACTCAATTTGGATACTCTAGAATAATTTATGATTGTTTCACCTAGAACACCTTCTTGAGACTAGTCAATAGGACTAGTCAGATACCCTATCTTCCACAGGGTGTATCTACAAATGTAAGATGACCCAAAAGATGAAATTTTACCACAGATACCTTACTAATTTCTGTGACTATCCTCTAGATTTCAGGGTCTGAAACATTAGAGAAAAAATTTTATAGCGAAAATTCTGAAATGACTCAGTTCAGGATGATTCCATAACCCTATCTTTCACAGGATGTATCTCCAAAAGGATAAGGCCTCAGGAACTGAAATTTTAACCCAACATACCTTGATCCCTCTACTAAATATCCTCCAAGCCATTCCTTCTAAACCGTTGTAGAAAAAGAGTTATAGAGAAAATGCCAAGGTGTCTCAGATGTAGCAGTGAAACCCCAAGACCTTGAGCTCTGATACCATATGGTAAGAACCAAATATCAATATAGCATAGAAAAAGCTCAGAATAAGTACTCAACGCATTGAAAAATAGATAATTTCATATAATAAGCCTCTTCAAGGGGGCAACCTCCTTTTACCCCACATAAATGTTCAAGTACAAGATGATTCCAAATGAAAATGTCTCCTTGGTATATATAGGAGACTAGGAGGTATAATTACAAGTAATGGAATAAAGCCGACATAAATAAAATAACATTACTAATGTAATATGCCCAAATTAAAGGTAATGAGCCAATATTAGGGCTTAACAGTTTTGGATGTTGTTGATGCCTATATGTATATTGTGTTGTAAACAATGTATCACTATGAGTGAATATTGAATATGTTGGTTTTCCGAGTTTGTCTTTCCAGGGGAAAAATCTTTTTGTAATTATAGTATTTTCCATTGTATCTTTTCTATTCTTTTACTGAAAATATGTTTGTAGTAAATATTGTACAAGGTTAAAATCTACAATTTTGTTACCTCCAAGAATTTGATGAAGGATCCTAATGTATTCTCGATTCTCTCTAGGGTTTAGTGGTCCCATAACTCTCATAGTAGTGAATACATTCCGATCCACACTAAAGCAATCGTGAAGTCTTCCTTCTTCGAGATGAATCTTTTTGTTCAGTAACTCATGTGTTGACTAGTAGAGTTGAGGAAGGACCCTCTTCAAATAATTTTTCTCTGTCCTCTGTTAGGAAAAATATGAACGTGAAAAATCACTTAGATCCTAGATGCAGATATATTTTCCCTTTTACCTTCTAGTGAGATTTGATCCAAATTTGTAAGTCTCTTTCTGAGGGCTAGATACCCATGGATTTATCAATAAGGGCATGGTCTTTCATCCATTGGAGGTAGCTTTCAATGCTCAGAGAGGTGACCGTGTATTGGTGGTTATCACTTGCTTTGGCCAAACAATTGTTCTATATATGCTTACCCTCTCATTCCTTTATTTTCCCCTTGTCAAACCAATATTTTAGATCTATTTTCCCATTTCTTGCACCCCCCATTTCTACAGTTTCCTCTCGTGACTTCAGGATCCTTGATAGGACACCCTTAAAGCACTTTCTTACTATCGTTGACAAATCTTCCCCGGTTCTTGGAACTTCCATGTGTTCTGCCATCCCTATTGTGAAACTTCCACCATGTTCTTGTACCCTATGAAGGCCCTCCTAGTAGAGAAAAATGTACCCTTAACATGCATAGAACCCTAGAGACTCATCGTACACCTTCCACCTCCATTCTTCCTCCTCCAAAGAACCCAGACTACTCCTAATATGTTCATTTAGGGATGATCACATATAATGAATATTTTAAGAAAACTATGTCATTGTTCATCTTTGAATGATTGAAATCAATTGAAATGATGTATCTTGAAAATAAGATTTTAAAATAAAATAAAAATTTTATTTTATCATATTTAAGTGGTCATGGTTAAAAGTAATTATAACCGGATTTTTTTAAAAATGTATATTTCAATTATCATTATCATTACGAGGCTTCCATTATATATAATAATAATAGATGGAATATCCACTCAATAAAAAAATCTCTCATTATATTAATATTTCTTTTAAGGATGAAGAATAAATATAGTGATATTTATATTACAAATTTGAGGTGTAAAATACACATTCAAAATANACTACTCCTAATATGTTCATTTAGGGATGATCACATATAATGAATATTTTAAGAAAACTATGTCATTGTTCATCTTTGAATGATTGAAATCAATTGAAATGATGTATCTTGAAAATAAGATTTTAAAATAAAATAAAAATTTTATTTTATCATATTTAAGTGGTCATGGTTAAAAGTAATTATAACCGGATTTTTTTAAAAATGTATATTTCAATTATCATTATCATTACGAGGCTTCCATTATATATAATAATAATAGATGGAATATCCACTCAATAAAAAAATCTCTCATTATATTAATATTTCTTTTAAGGATGAAGAATAAATATAGTGATATTTATATTACAAATTTGAGGTGTAAAATACACATTCAAAATAAAAATTACATAAATGATTATATTTATTTAAAAATAATGAAAAAAAATAAATTAAATAAAAATAATTATTAAAACTATTCAATGTTAATAAGAAGATTCTAATTCATTAAAAACAATATATTAGTTAAGAGTTTAACATGTTAGTGGAAATTGAACCCAATCACTTTAACTAAATCTAATTAATTAAAATTATATATAAATATATAGATATACATATATTTATTTAAAGCAAATTTTTTATTATTAAATTATATGTAATTTATAAAATAAATTAAAGATATTTTTGAAAAGTATTATTTTGAAAATAATTTTTTAAAAAGATAATAATAATTTGTTATTTTATAATTATTAGATAGAAAATAATGAATTAATATAAGTGTATGTTTTCATAGTTAATTTAATTAAAATTATTTTTTTTTCTAATGATGATCCTACACTTATGTGTTTATCTCATTCACTGGTATCACCATGGGGGAGCACCAACCTGAATGTCCATCCTAAGACTTTCCATTTTAATTAAAGTGCAGCAGGCATGATTGTGGACAATAGAGTCCTCTTCAACCAACTAGTGCAGTTGGCCTACCACTCTTTAAAAATGGATTTTCTAAAGTAGATCAAGCTTACTCCAAGGAAGAATTTGAAATTCCCATTAGAAGCTTGTTTCACCTACTCTGATGACATTGCAAAGATAGAAATCCCAGGTATAACATTCCATTTTAAGGATGATGTCGAAATGAAATTTTGGCACCATTAGTTGATGACACCATTTTCTTGGCATTCTATCCCTCGGGAGGTAATGATTTGAGCATTTTGGGAACTCTTCAACAACACGGTTACATTGTTTCTTTCGATCAATACAACAAAAAGATTGGTTTTCCTCTTGTTGGTATCTGCTCCTAAACTATATGTTGGTGATCATCCTCATTATTTATGTTGGTTTATTGTGTCTAGATGCTGACTATGCGAGTTTAATAATACAAGTGGTGCTATAATTGTTTTAATTTAGTGATTGATGTGTAAATTCATTGTATTCGCAATTTTTATGAACGCATAGCTATTTCGTTCCCACCAATTTTCAACCTCAAACTTATAGATCCAATGAGGCATCCTCTAAAAACTCCCTTTAAAGATAGGTTCTATCAAGTAAATCATTTGGGCACAAAATGGATACAAGGGTTCTTAGAAGTTACCAACAAAAGACATTGTTGAAGTCTAAGAACGTTGACATATTCAACCTTTTGCAAGGGAAGGAGGTCTCACCCGATGCATAATTGAGAATTGTGTAATGAAGGGAATTAAATAGAACACAACATGAGATCTATGTATACACTACTCAGATCCATATATCAACCATTAAACAAATAAAGAGAATAGATCCATTTGTTGATTTTTGTACATGAGTTGATCACATAGATTTACTAGGAGATGTGCATTGCTTGAGTTACAAATGAGCAGAACTGGCTCCTTATTTATACTAAACTGGCCTCCCAAACGAACATGAATTTTCACTTTTCTCTTTTCACATTATGAATACCAACCATAGTTACAAAATTCAACACTCCCTCTTAACTAGGGAGGTATTCAACACTCCCTCTCAAACAAGGGAGTAATCTTTAGAATCCCTAACATGTCTCTGAAGTATACACACTTTCCCTTGGAAAAGGGCTCCGTCATAATATCATCTATCTGATCATCGATGGAGATGTATTGGAGCTTTACTTCTTCCTTCTGGAAATTATCAACACCATCTTGGACCATTCTCCCCAACCCAATCACTATTTGGGACACAAGGAGAATGACTTACCATGTTGTAATCACATTAGTATTCCCTCTTAATGAGGGAAGACATTAACATCAACAAAGTGATTCACCAACTAGCCAACTCGATAATGGTAAGCATTTGTCAGATTCCATGAATGCAAGCAATCTTCTCATTTGTATGTTGAAGCCTGTTTGCTTCATTTGCACCATGTCTCGGATGAATTTCTGTGAGAAGCCTATGAAGCCTCATTGCCTCCACAACTCACGTCATTGGTTGCAATATATTATGTCTGTGTAGTATTGAGTGCTATAGAGGTTTAATTTCATGAATCCTGACTGATTTACACCCTCTAGTGCTATAATTGTTTTAATTCAGTGATTAATGTGTAAATTCGCAGTATATGGGTACATTTTTTTAGGGTTTTAATGTATTCGCAATTTTTATGAACACATCGCTCTTCCTTTCCCACTGGTTTTCAACCTCAAACTTATAGATCTGATGAGGTATCCTCTAAAAATTCATTTTAAAGATATGTGCTATCAATGAAACCATTTGGGTGCAAAATTGAGACCAGGGTTCTCGGAAGTTACCAACAAAAGACATTGTTGTAGTCTAAGAACATTGGCATATTCAACCTTCCACAAGGGAATGAGGTCTCACCCAAAGAATAGTTGAGACTTCTGTAATGAAGGGAATTAAATAGAACAAAAAATCATATCTATGTCTACACTACTCAGATCCATATATCAACCATTAAAATCGAACAGTAATGAGACATTTTATAGATAAAGAGAACAAATCCATTTGTTGATTTTTCTATATGATATGATCACATAGATTTACTAGGAGATGTGAACTACTTGAGTTACAAATGAGCCAAAATGGCTCCTTATTTATACTAAAGTGTTCTCCCCAATGAACATGACTTTTAATTTTTCACATTATGAAGAGCGACCATAGTTACAAAATTCAACACTCCCTCTTAACTAGGGAGGTATTAAAACATCAACTACCTCTCCCAATGAGGGAAGACATACCTGGTGATCATATATTCTTTGGAAATTCTTATGTCATAGAAAGTTTTGTATCAAATCATCATCAACATCAACAATATGCCACAACCTATTCAATATCTTGACACATTGAATATCATTTATATAGCATCAATTTTTTGGGCCATACTCCATTTGAGTAATCACACATGATGTTGAATAATTCAAGTACTGAAACCTTCTCACTCAACTAAGTATCCCATAGTTTTCACACAATGAATGGAGTGTATCATGACTACAAGTACCATTCTTCCTAATCACGTCAATAGATGTGACACATGAAGAATTTCAGTCCCAGACAATTTTCCCTAATCAGGTCACCATATGTGCCATAGGGAAAATGTGAATTCTCTCAGATGTTGAAAGCCACACGTTGGGCTATAGGGACAATTCTTCTAATTAGGTCACTACATGTGCCATAGAAGAATATCATTCCTAGACCATTTTCTCTAAACAAATCACCATATGTGCCATAGAGAAAATGTCATTCATGTACCAACCTCCCTAATTAGGTCACTAGCTATGCAATAGGGGGAGGACAAATTATCTTTATGAGGTCATCATATGTTCCATATGAGAATTTCATTCTTGGACCATTTTACGTAGAAAATGTCAGTCCATGATACATCAACAATTTGTCCAGCCTGGACCATTATCCACAGTGATAATGTCAGTCCAACAACACATTGACTATCCATGATGCAAGGATATCAACACTCCCTCTCAACCAAGGGAGAAATATCCACAAGCCCCAAATTTTATCCGAAGTATATAGAATTTCCCTTGGAAAAGGGCTCCATCAGAACATCATCTATCTGATCATCAATGGAGATGTACTGGAGCTTTACTTATCCCTTCTAGAATATATCAACATTGTCTTGGACCATTCTCCCCAACTTGGTCACTATTTGGGACATAGGGAGAATGACTTACCCTAATGTAATCACATCAGTATTCCATCTTAATGAGGGAAGAAAATCACATCAACAGAGTAGTTAGCCAGCTAGACAACTCGATTATGGTAAACATCTATCAGATGCCCTAAATATCAACAATATTCTTGTCTGGGTTCTGAATCCTGGCTACTTCATTTGCACCATGTCTTAGATGAATTTATGAGAGAGTCCTCTGAAGCCTCACTAATTCCAAAAATATCGTCACTAGATATGATATAATCTTCCTCTGTAGTATTGAATTCTATATAGGTTTACTTCCGTGAATCCTATCTGATTTTGAGATGAAGAAACACCCTCTAGTTCCATTTCCGTCAACTACACTTTTTTCGTGGCTAGAAATGTATATCTCTACAACCTCTCCTCGTCTGATGAGACATATCCAACTATACCACACTCGTACACCTACTCTGCTGCAACTCAATGTTCTCAATCAAGATCTGGCTCATGTTACTTATTGCAAAGAAATATCTGGCTCTTTGCTTAAGAGTATGTCCTCCATTCTCTCTATAGCTTCTCCCTATGGGATTTTGTAACTTCTAAACATTGAGACTAAGAGTAGCTTCTCTACTCTATCAGCAACTACCCTTCTTTGGGGATTCTCTCTATCAAACTATATCCTTTACTCTCTCTCTCTCTCTATAATTTCTTCCTCTGCAAGTGCTCTATCTAGAATTGAGAGTGACTCAATAAATGCTTCCTCTGGAATTGGAGGTGACTCCTCCTATGTATCTTCTTCATGTGACACTGAAGGTATCTCTTCCTCCTTCTCTATAGGTAACTCAATCTCTTCTCCCTCTAGATGTAGTACATCCTCCCTCTCTGGGAGTGCCTCTACGTACACTTGCATTGAAGTGCAATTACACAACAAGGGTAACTCCAATTATGCATAGATGATTATCCATGACCATGTGTACGAATGCACCAACTTCCTTAAAGAACATCTAGGAAGGGTAGAAAACATCCTCATAAATGCCGACCCAGATTGCACATAAGATTTTGATGCCATTCATTTCTCGAAAGCAAAGGACATGCTCAAATACTATCGCATTTGGGAGCTCATTGCATACTCGAGAACCAATGTAACCTCCTCCTTATCCTCTTTGTCATATATGGATAGTGATACAACTAATGATCACAACAAATCCCTTACTGGACTTCAATATAATATGACTCACTTTCCTCCAATAAGAGAGTCCCCTGCCCCTTCGAGAAAAATATCCCTTGATCCAAATAAAATGGTTTGATGCAAGCTTTTGCACAAGAAGATAGTAAGCCATGATGCCAAAGTGTTTAGGTTCTCCCTACCTAGGGAGGATCAATTATTAGGTCTTCATGTCGAATTCCATTTTATAATTGTCCAAGTCTATCCACTAAGAGCTCATGAGTCCGTTATCCAACCATTTATTTATTTAATTAAGAAAAATTCTACAATGCCCCATGGTATCAACCTCCTTCAGAGATCTAGTAACACCTAATATAAGCTAGGATTCCATTTCTCTTTCCTTTACCTGGGACCTCCCGTGAGGGAGTCAATCCGAGTCCATCTCTGATACCATGTTGAGTTTTCTATATGAGATATTGACATGGATTTACTAGGAGATGTGAATTGCTTTAGTTACAAATGAGACAAATTGGTTCCTTATTTATACTAAGGTGGCCTCCCCAACTTATCCAAAAATATCTTTTAAATGAAAATGGTTGACTTATTAAGCATGTGTTGATTAAGCAATTAGGAATCTTAAAGAAAGAGGAAGAAGATATGAGAAGATATCACAACCATATAAACATGTACGTAAGTGAAATGAAGAATAAAAAAACAACGAACCATAACACTAGTATCATAACGGAGTTCAACAGTCTCACCTACGTCTCCGATCCATTGTCTTAGTGGGTGAGGGTTTCTTATTTCTATTAAAATTTCAATAAGTACATCACAATAGCGCCAAAAGGTGACAAAAATAATATCGTCTTGTTCTAATAGATATTAAGAACCTAACAGAAGAAATGGTACTCAAACCAGATGACCGGAGCTCCCATAAACTACCCGCAGAGGTATGCTCCATAATAAATTGCCTGCATAAAAATGGCTTTGGCTTGGAAAATCTTCAACATAAACCTACTCTATATCTCCTTTCTAGCCTTAATAAGGCCTGTTTTATATAGATCTAAAGTTGGTAACCATCTCCCAAGTTCCCCCCAAGATCTAGCCTTAAAAAGGGCCCAATATCCCCCCAAAAGAGCAAAAAATCTCCAATAAACATGCCTAAAATCCATAAAAAACCATTAATATATGGTAAAACCCCACTTTTTGCAACATTATTGGGATAAGCCGCTTTTCCTATGCACTTTCCCCCTCTGCATGGTCACATGAATAAACATATGGCCAAGCACCGACCCCTAAGGGTTGCGCACTCACCCTCAATCTGAAATACTAGGTCACATGGTGCAACAAAGGTGGAATCCCCAAAACCAAGGGCTACTCCCAAAATCCCACACTATTAGTTTTAAACCTGGGTCATATGGAAACAACACCGAGAACTGAGGGCTAACTAGTATGGAAGGTTCGAGATGAGGTGCTTAACAGTGGTCATATGCAATCCCAATAGAATCAAAGTTGGAGCCCATTTTGTTACACCCACGTGCCAAGTGTTACGCACTGGTCACATTGGAACAGTCCTGTGGTAATTTTACACCGAGGGATGGGGCTAGGCCCCAACCCTAACCCCACTCGGATAGCAGTACATCCAAACTTAAACTTAGTATTTGCTCTTAATGGTTAGAAACTAACTTGCAGGTGGTTTGGCTAGCCCGACCTACCAAGTCTCTAGCCTGACTGAGAGGTTTGGGGTTCAAAACCCGTTGATCCCCAAAACATATTTACCACATGAACTTTAATTCAATCCATCGGTGCCACATGGGAGCCCATGTTTAAGCCATGTGGCACCACCCTATTCACCCATGATATCTATCACACATCAAATGCTAACTGGTCTAACTATATGCCCTATCAACACATCCTTTCCCAATCACTATCTACCATGTGTCACCATATAGCATGCCATGTTTCGTTGCATGGGCGTACCACGTGTCACCCTTGCAGTGGTGACACACGTCACTTCCCTATTGGCTCACTTGTACCTGACATGTCATCAATTTGTACACCTAGTCAACCTACCACATCAGTTGTACGAACCCTACCACGTCATTTGTATGATCATATGGCAATTACATTCAACTGCCACATGGCACTCTAAGAACTATACAAATTGTACAGTCAACATTGTTTTTGCCTATTTGGAAAAATGAACAGAACGTGATATCAGGAGCATACGATGTTCATTTGATCTCGTTCAAGTTGTGTTGGGTTCGTATAGAAGAGGCCTACTTACACATCTATTTTGAAACCATTATGAGAATTCTGATTTTTAAGCCTTTCTAAGCCCTATGAAGCTCCTGGATCCGATTATGGATCACCAACAAACACAAATTTTCACTTTTCACTTTTCACTTTTCACATTATGATGAGCAACGATAGTTACAAAATTCAACACCATTCACAACATGATAGATAAGGACAAAACAAATTTTATGGGCCCCAAATCACTTCATTATATTAACAACATCAATATCCAAAAGCTTTATACAATATAGGTCTCCAATACAACCTCTTACGCAGCAAGATCTAATCCCTTATACCCATTACAAACTCAAATCTTGTTTCAATACAACATGAATACCGTAAATTGATAACTTATTATAGAAAAATCATCACCTTATTACCACACTTATCCATCAACAACCCTTTTCTTCATTACATTGTCTTCTTCTTATTTATAATTTTCATTTTTGGGTTGAATCTTCTCTTTTCCTCTTTCAGGGTTCCTTTTTTTTCTCATGGCATTGCGTTTTTCGACATCATCCATGTGGAACATGATTTTTTTGACATTTTTCATTGCTTTTATCCATCTAGGTGGTCCACAATGGATTTGAATTTTTTTGCTTCTTTTAGACTTCGAGTTGTTGTGCGTCTTGTTTGACTTTGTTCGTCGCTTCCTTTATCCTTATCCTCTTTCCAAAAATAAAGGGTCCAACAAATGTTAATCCAAAATATATGTGGCATATCTCAATCGTGTTCTTCTTTGCCAATGCCCTCATCTAAATACCTTACAAATGTTGTCAATAAATATTGGTGTGTGCATACCTTCAGGTGTTGCCAAAGTATCGCACTAAGACAAAATGGTGCTCTTATCTTCCTACACCTTCATTTGAATATCCTCTATATTCTACCAATAAATCATGCTCAATGGTTCTCTCCTCTCCTATTATATCATGCTCTACTCAATAGTGCTAAATATGCATTCAAATACTGAATGTCCATACCATGAAATTAGGACAACTGAAAACATGACAATCGATTCGATTCATACATTGATTATATATAAATAATCAATTATTTTTTACCAAGTCAAACAAATGAAACTCATAAAAAATAATTTTGAAAATAAATGTCTTGAATAGTTAATTTTTATTACAGGTACAATATTGGAAATGAGCACATTTAATGATCTTTTAACCATAAATTCTAATGGTATTGTTAGCAATTGAAGATGGTGGCATATTCTTAATGGTCCTTCAAAATCAATGAATGCATCCCTTAACCTGTTTACTTTTTAACATTTACTTAATACTATTATTAAGAAATTAATGTGTGACCATGGATTGCCACGTACAAGTGATTAACAAACTTACTTGAAATTAAAAAAATACTTCACTATTAATTTTTTCTGTTTTATATTATTATATTTACATTTCCCCCAAATTTACCATATTGGCAAGTATTTCATATTGTTTCGAGCTTAATGATTTCATAAAGGAAATCAGACAATCAAATTGTGGTTGTGAAGAATTATCAATGTGCTCATATTCTTGATTTTTGATATCTTTCATTTTTGGAAATCAGACTTATATTCTTGATTTTTGGTATCTTTCATCTCTACTTCCCCCTCTCCTAGATAGTTTTCCCCCAAATCTAGGGAAGTATTTCTTAATTTTCGTATATCCTCACCCTTTGTTCTTGTATTATATATTTATTCCATTTGATCGTTTGGTTTCTCTTCCTCTCTATTTTGACTAGTCTCCCCCTCCAAGGATTATAATTTGTTAGCGTTATTATTCTCTGGGGCCGCCCCTAGATATTTATTTTCCCTTCTACCTACCTCCCTTTTTCTAGGGATTTTTGAGAAACCATCATGCTTATGTGTTTTTCACATTTTGGGGGCAGTCCTTGTAAACATTTCCATGAAAATGACATTTTTTGCACCAGAATGGTCCATGATCATAGTCTAGGGTTCGATTCCAGTCATTTTATTGATATGAAACTATGATTGACTCCATAAGGGTGCTTATTGCGTTCATGTAAAAACATATTTTGGCATAAGAAATGTACCTCACTCATTTGGTTACCTCTAAGACTTTGATGAACGATCCTAACATATTCTCGATTCCCTCTAGGGTTTCGTGGTCCCATAACTCTTGTGGTAGTGAATACATTATGATCCACATGGAAGAAGTCGTGAACTCTTCTTTCTCCGGGATGAATCTTTTTGTCCAGTACCTCATGTGCAGACCAGTCGAGTTGAAGAAGTAAGGACCCTCTTCAAAGACTTTGTTTCTGTCCTATGTTGTGGAAAATATGATAGTGAAAAATTGCTTAGATCCTAGCTGCAGATCTATTTTCCCTTTCACCTTCTCATGAGATTTGATTCAAATATGTAAGGCCCTTTCTCAAGGCCATATAGCCATGGATTTCTCAATAAATGCATGGTCTTTCATCCATTGGAAGTAGTCTCCAATGCTCTGAGAGGTGACCTCGTATTGGTGGTTCTCGCTTGCTTTGCCCAAAAATTTGTTCTATATACTCTTGCCCTACCAGTCCTTGATTTTCCCCTTGTCGACCCAATATTTTAGATATATTTTCCCATTGCTTGCACCCCCCATTTCTACATTTTCCTCTCATGACTTCAGGATCCTTGCTAGGACACCCTTAAAGCACTTTCTTACTATCATTGACAAATCTTCCCTGGTTCCTGAAACTTATGTGTGTTCTGCCATTCCTATTGTGAAACTTCCATCATGGTCTTATACCCTCTGAAATTAACTAAAATGATATCTCTTGAAAATAAGATTTTAAAATAAAATTAAAAAAATTGTTTTTGTCATATTTAAGTATTAATAGTTAAACTTAATTATAATGAGATTTTTTAAATGATGGATATTTCAATTATCATTATCAACTTATATATAATAATAATAATAATAGGAATATAATAATAGTAATATAATAATGATGGATTTTTTAAATGAGATTATATATAATAATAATAGATGGAATATCCACTCAATAAAAAAATATTTCATTATATTAATATTTATTTTAAAGATGTAGAATAAATATAATTATATTTATATTAC
>SNQJ01S0070937.1:89868-101853 GCA_010110895.2 Picea sitchensis
CAAGCATCGCTCTTGATGCCATGTAAAAAGAAGATCACTGTTGAGCAGACTACTAATCTCTTTTTTTAGCATGTTTGGGTTCACTTTGGATATGAGTAGTCTGCTCAACAATGATCTTCTTTTTACATGGCATCAAGATACACATCTTGTTGAACTTATCCACTACGACATACAAATAATCATGAACCCCTCTGGTCATTGGTAAACCCCCTACAAAATCCATGGAAATGATTTCCCATGGATGAGATGGAATAGGAAGTGGTGAGTATAGCCCCAATTTTCTATTAGTGGGCTTACAAGTAGAACACATCACACACCCCTTTACATATTTACTTACAATCGCTTTCATTTGAGGCCAATAACAAAACCTCTGCAAATGAGCCATAGATTTTCCTACCCCAAAATTCCCTGATACAAGAGAAGTATGAGCTTCTCGTATTACATGGACTCGTTCACTTGTAGAAATACATAGCTTCCCAAGATGATAGAGTAACTTTCCCTGCAGACAATAGTTCTCTACCTGTGCACCATGGGTTAGCTTCTCATATACTTCTTTAAAATCTTCATTGATGGCATATTGTTCTACATAGCTATCATGAGATAAAGAAGTATTATTCAAAATAATAGAATCATCAATAGGAGGTCTAGAAAGCATATCAGTTACCTTGTTACTTGTACCCTTCTTAGACTTGATTACCAAATGAAATTGTTGTAGAAAACCCATCCATCTGTAGTGTCGAGATTTCTGTAGTTTGGTCTGTGCCTGAAGATATTGTAAGGGTTGGTGATCTGTATGTATGATGGTTTCCTTCCCTAACAAGTAATGCTTCCATTTCTTTATAGTTTGAACTAATGCATACAAATCTTTATCATATCTAGGATAGTTAACAACAGCTTGGTTAAAAGTCTCAAAGTGGTAACAGATAGACTTACGATATTGTATCAAATATAAGACCCATGGCATATCCGTTGGCATCTGTCTTGATCTCGAATGGATATTGAAGATTCAACAGTGCTAATATTGGTGTGATACTGATCTTCTCCTTCAAAATGTTGAAAGCTTTTTGTTGCTTTCCTTCCCACTGAAAAGTGTTCTTCATACTGGTTAAGGCATGCAAAGGAGCTGTGATAAAAGAGAAGTTGGGAATGAATCTTCTCCAATACTGGACTAAGCCCAAGAAGATTCGAACCTCAGTTACACTCTTTGGCTCAGGCCATTTCACAATTACTTCAAATTTTGGAAGGAGCAATCTTCAATTTTCCTCCTCCCACGATGTGACCTAAATATACAAGTGCAGTCTTGCCAAATTCATATTTAGACATTTTCACATACAACTTTTCCCTCTGCAAAGTATCCAATACTTGCTTTACATGCTTGACATGTTCATCCCAAGTCCCGTTGAAAACAATAATGTCGTCTAAATATACAATCACAAAGTCATCCAGGAAAGGCCTGAATACATCATTCATCACACGCATGAAATTTGTCGGAGCATTACAAATCCCAAATGACATAACTAACCACTCAAACAATCCTTGTTTGGTTTTTAAGGTATTCTTCTGTGCATCATGTTCTGCAACCCTGATTTGATGATATCCACTGTGCAAATCAAACTTAGTGAAATAAACAACATTCTTTAACTGATCAAGTAAATCATCTATGCGAGGAAGAGGGTATGGATTTTTCACCATGATTTTATTTAAGGCTCAGTAATCGGCACACATTCGCCATGTGCCATCTTTCTTTGGAACCATCACGATAGAAGAACCACATGGAGATGAACTGGGCTTGATGACCCCTTGATCCAATAAGCCCTGTACCTGCTTCTTGATCTCTGTCATCTCCACAACTGACATCCTATACATGCCCACATTAGGCAAAGGAGAATCATGTTGCAGATGTATCTCATGTTGGATTTCCCTCTTAGGAGGTAATCCATCTGGTTCTTGAAAAACATTATCATACTTACAAACAATATCAATTAATTCCTTTTTATGAGATGGATCACACCCTTGGAAAGCATCAGATGTCCTAACATATTTCTCTTTGATGACCATGAGTACATATCTCTTATTAGTGGTTATGAGTATTTTCATTTGTCCTGCACTAACAAGCGTCATATTCACCCTCATACTGTGAGCTCTAACAATATATTCCATTCCCCCTTTAGTAAGTTGGTATTTGTTCTCATGATGAAAGAAGACTGCTTTTCTATCATAAAGATAAGGACTTCCCAACACTATGCCACATACATCAAGCAGTACAACATCCAAATCTACTTCATCAATCAACTTTGAAGCAATAGTAAATCTAACCCTACATTGTTTGGTGACATTAAGTTTTGCTTTTTCACATACCCAACCAAGAGGGTAATGCTTTGGATGTGGTTTCGTTATAAAACCCATCTTCTCGACAAGTGCTTCATATATTAAGTTTACTTGGGAACTCGGATCAAATAATGTATCTATCTTAGTATGCTTAGATACAACTCGTATATGAAATAACTCATTCCTCTTTCGTTCATCAATATGAGATTCATCGATGGAACTTGAACTAGCATGAAGAGATTCTTTACCTTGTAGTCTAGTTGTTGTGATCTTTCCATCATCTCCTGATTCAGAACCAAGATCTTGCTTCACTATAGAAACATTCTTTGTCTTCTCCTCTTGCAATGAGTGCAAGATGGTTTTTCTCCTTCTCTCGTTACTATAGCGGTCTTCTTGCCCTCGCTTTTGAGCTTCTTGAAAGTCTTTTGTGGGAAACTGGAAGGTTTCTTCATGGGATCTTCTTGAACATGTTTCCCCCTGTTCTCAAGGTGAGTGCCTTGAACACAAACTTCGTCAAGACTAATGGGGTTAAACAAGAGAAAAGTATGACGAATATAACTATGAAGTGCACCAATATACTTCATTAAAGTTTCATAATAATCCAAAGTAATATTCAATGCTAAAGCTTTCTTCCTACATTCCTCTGTGAAACTTTGTACATTCTGACCTTTACTCTGTCTCAACGTTTTCCATTCCATCATTGCTTTATGTAAATACCTTAATGGATAGAACTACTTCCTTATCTCTGTTTTAAAATCCGACCATTAGGAAAGAAGCTTACCACACTTACTTTTTTCCTGTAGCTTTCTTTCCCACCATACGAGAGAGGTTCCTTCCAAACGAAGAGAATCCAGTTGCACTTTAACCTTCTCTTCGTCAATATGTTGAACATGACAATATACTTCAACCTGTTGGATCCAATTGTCTAACTTTTCAAGTTTAGCATATCCATTAAACATAGGTAAAGCAAACTTTACATCAAGCTTTAACAATGGTTTCTTGAAAGAGGCTTTATGGTTAGAATGTTGAGAGTGATGAGAATTCTCAGAGGAAGAACTAGAACTTGAAGGTGAAGATGGAGGCTCAGGAGGATCTCCTCCAACCCCTTGATTTATTGAAGCATCATCATCTGCATGTGCTTCATTTTTCTTCTCCTTCTTCTTCATCCTCTTCTCTTAATCTCCATACATTCGTTCAACCATTTCTGACATGAGATAAAAGACCATGTCAAAGTTTTTCTTCTGTTCATCATGCTTGTCTTCTTCTTCCATCTTCTTCGTTCGGGATGTATGACCAACTTCGGGATTGAACGTCCTAATATTTCCTTCAGCCTGCTTATGCTTGGCCCTACTAAGCATTCATACTCAACAATTCAAGTCAAAGATGACTACTCTAATACCAACATGATCCAGGATCTTTTTGTCAGGTGACTTATTAAAGAATTGCATAAAATGAGCATAAACAAAAGTACACCGTAAAGAAGGAAAAGCTCAAAATAAAAGAGACACAATCATGAAATATGAACACAAAGAACTTGATAATGGAGTTCGTCCCTGGTGGACTATGTCTCCGGGTCCTACTCTCAAATGGGTAGGTCTTTTTATTAACTCCACAAAATAATTGGACAAAATACATAAGTATACCTCATTCTAGACTTAAACCACATAATATTTGCTCAAATCATAAAACTAATAGCACCACTGCATTCGTGGCATCGTTTTACCTAAAAATGACTGTCCCCATGCCTCAATCTGAGTCGGACATTTTCAGGCCCCTAAGACACCCCTGCCTCAGTTTCCGTGCCACTGCTCCTATAATTAATGACTGACAAATCTCGAAGTCCATGCCAAATCTTGAGAAACATGCCCAAATCTGTACTTTATGGATGCGCTCAACCTACCCCTTCTTTTTTCTCTCGTGTGTCTCAATGCACTGGCGGAAAGACCTTCTTATACAATTTGGCGGCAGTTATCTAATAAATGTGGTTGTTGGTGGAGTGGTTAGTCGAGGCTAAGTTAAGAATTTAGTTGGTGGAGGTACCAAGGTCCAATCCCATGGGCCTCCCCTTTTGGCAAGTGGTTACAACTTATGGCGAAGATTCAGGCGTTGGTTTAGCGGTGGTCTAAATTGGTGGTGAAAATGGAGGAAATGCTAAATTTAGAGGTGATTGAGTTAAGCCCCTAAGTGGGAAGAAGAGTAAGGTCATGTGGCACTAGTTCATGTGAACAGGGGTTGGGCCAAAGGCCGAGCCCCTTACTTTGGTGCCTTAGTTCAAGTTTAAATTTAAATATTATTTAAACAATATTTCAAACAAGAACCAACGTGTGGTGTAGTGGTAAGAACTGATGTGTGGGGCCTTAGAGCTACTTGGAGGTCACAAGGTCGACTCTTGGGGAGTCAAATAAAATTTTTCACATTCGATCCATGGGAGGGGTGCCATGTGGCATCCCATGACTGGGCCACGTGGCACCATATAACTAGTCCACATAAAACTGCCACTTGGCACAATATGATTCACTAATGAAGTTGACACATGTCATCACCAAGCATGCCCATGTGTCTTCCATGCCATGTCATATTTCCAACTTAGATGTGCCACATGTCACCCTTTCAGTGGTGCCATGCGTCACTTTGACTTTTTCCTGTTTAACCAAGTTTGACTGAACTTTGACCGCTTATAACTTTTGATCTGTAACTCATTTTGACGATCCGTTTGCATCGTTAGAAAGATTGCGATGCGCTCTTCATGATTATGCCCTTCTCACCGAGTTTTTGAAACCTATAATTTTTTCCCTTTTGTTGCCTGTTGAAGCCATTTTGAGCATTTTGAGTTGTCTTAACCTTCTCTGGATCCTTATTGGATCAAGGAGCCAGAGAGAAAATAGAGGTACCTATGTATGAAGGAAATTTGGAAGTTGAATAATTGTTGTATTGGGTACATGATATGGAAAAATAATTCGATTATGAAGATATCGAAAAATGTAAGATGGTGAAGCATGTAGTGACAAGACTAAAAGGCCATGTAGCATTATGGTGGGATGAACTGCAAGACAGATGCAGGAGAAATGGTAAGAGAAAAATTAAAAACTAGGATAGGATGGTAGCTAAGTTGAAAGAAAAATTTATCCCAAAGGATTACCAAATCAATCTTTACAGAAGATTGTAGAACCTGAAACAGAGGGGTTTATTAGTGAAGGACTACAGTGAAGAATTTTACCAACTGAACATCAGGGTTGGACATAAAGCGAATGAATATGAGAAGACAGCCAGATACATCAATGGGTTGAGATATGAAATACAAGAGGAGATCAACATTATGTCTGTCAGTAAATTCGAGGATGCTTATCAAGCAACCTTGAAATCTGAAGAAAAATTGGCCAAGTATCAAAGCCAATGAAATAGAGGAGGAAATTCAACCAGAGGCAAGGGAACCACCAGAGAGAAGATCCAGAAGTTGAAGCCTGAAGCTGACAAACAACATAGTCACCATGAGAAGGGTGGAAGTTCTAAAGAAGTACAAGATGGAGGAARAGTTTCTTTTTCSAGAGGTAGAGGAAGAGGAAGARCCATAGGAAGCGTAGTTAAATTCTATACATGTGGAAAAGAAGGACATAGATCTTGGGAATGTCCCGACAGAAAGAGAGAAGGAAGCAGAGAACCACACAATGTTGAAGCATAGAAACATGTGGAAGAAAAAGAAACAGAAGGAGGAAGAAACCTCATGATGTGGAAAATTCTTCTTAAACCAGAAAAGGAACTAGAGGAACTAGTTCAACGAAAAAGCATGTTCAGAACTGCTTGTAAGTTAAAAGAATCATAGACAGTGGGAGCACTGACAATCTAGTATCCACAAAGATGGTGGAAAAGTTGGAGCTAAAGACAATTTCACATTCAAAGCCATACAAGGTATTGTGGTTGTAGAAAGGACATCAAGTCATGGTAAGTCAACAATGGCAACTTGAAATTAAAATAGGAGGTTACAAAGATGAAATATTATGTGATGTAATTCCTATGGATGTATGTCATATTTTATTGGGGAGGATGTGGCAGTATGACCAAAAAGTTATTCACGATGGAAGAAATAATACCTATGCCCTAGAAAATAATGGCATAACACATATGTTGTTACCCATAGAAGGCAAAGAGAAAAATATAGAAGATAATTCAAGCATACTTTTCATGAGTGGGAAGGCATTCTTGAATGAAATCAAGAAGAAGAAATAAACGCAGTTTGTTGTAGAAGGGAAGCCTAGAGTTATCCTTACAAATACTTATGTAGAAGAATTTCTTGTAGAAATCCAGGAACTGTTAGAAAACTTTGTTGATATAGTCCTGGATGAGTTACCACTCTCACTTCCACCCATTAGGAGCATAAGCCATCATATTGACCTTACTCCAGGATATAGTTTACCAAACACAACATCTTATAGGTTGACACTTAGGGAGAATGAGGAAGTCAAAAATCAAGTCCAGGAGTTGTTGGATGAAGGGTTAGTCGGGGAAAGACTAATCCCATGTGCAGTACCGACTGTATTAAGTCCAAAGAAGGATGGAGAATGGAGAATGTGTACAGATTCTTGAGCCATCAACAAGATAACCATTAGGTACATATTTCCTTTATCAAGGATGGATGATTTGATGGACTGTTTGAGTGGTGCAAGCTATTTTTCCAAGATAGACTTGAAGAGAGGATATCATCAAATAAGAATGAGAGAGGGATATGAATGGAAAACAACATTCAAGACAAATGAATGATTTTTTGAATTGTCGGTCATGTCGTTTGGGTTGACAAATGCACCAAGCATATTTTTGAGGTTAATGAATGAAGTGTTGAAAGACTTCATAGGTAGATTTTCCATAGTATATATGGATGACATACTAATCTTCAACAAGACAAAGGAAGAAAACTTAAGACATTTGACATTAGTGATGGAAAGGTTGCAGCAAGAGAAATTGATGATAAATTTGAAGAATATTTCTTTTATGAAGAAGGAGCTCATATATTTGGGTTTAGAGATCTCTTCAAATRAATTGAAGATGGACCTAGAAAAAGTGAGAGCGATCAGATAATGGCCATCACCGAGAAGCATATTTGARGTAAGAAGTTTCCATTGCTAAAGAAAGTTCTTATAGAAAAAATTTCACAAATTTCAGTGGCATATTTTTACCCATGCTAGACACTATGAAGAAGAAACACAAGTCCTTCATTTGGACAGAGGAAGCTGAAAAAAGTTTCAAAGTGTTGAAAGAGAAGATCACAAAGCAACCAATTCTGGTCTTACCATATTTTAGAAAAATATTTCAAGTGAGATGCGATGCAAGTGGATTAGCTATTGGAGCAATCTTGAGTCAGGACAACAAGCCAATTTCTTATTTCAGTGAGAAACTGAATGATGCCAAGCAAAATTATTCCACGTATGACAAGGTATTTTATGTAGTGATTCAATCTTTGAAAAAATGGAGGCATTATTTAATTCCTAAAGAATTTGTCTTGTAAAGTGATAATCAAGCTTTACAATTTATTACTAGGCAAGAAGAAATGAATCAAAAACATGCAAAATGGGTAGAATTTATGCACAATATTACTTTTGTTATTAAACACATTGTTGGAACTGCTAACAAATTCACATATGGTTTGAGCATAAGGAGTTTGATTGTACAACAATTCCAAGTGGATACCTTGGGGTTCGAACAACTCAAGGAGATGTATAAAGAAGATGTAGATTTCAAAGAAGATTATGAGGCATGAAATAATCCTTTGTTCAGAGAAAGAGGCCCACAGAATGAATATTTGATCTAGGATGGATTACTGTGCAAGGGAAGCCAATTATGCATTCTGAAGTTCTCAATGAGAGGCAACCTATTGAAAGAGAAACACAACAAAGGTTTAGCTCGACACTTTAGCCACAATAAGACATTTGCACAGTTAAGCAATTCGTATTATTGGCTGAGCATGAAAGAAGAAGTGAAGAAGTTTGTGAACAAATGAAGAATTTGTCAGTATGAAAAAGGAAGACAACAAAACACTAGTTTGTATCATCCATTACAAATTCCAGAAAGGTCATGGGATGTAATCAGTATGGATTTTGTTTTGGGATTGCCTAGAACTCAAAGAGGAGGCGATTCCATATTTTTTGTGGTAAAGCGATTCTAAAAAAATGGCGCATTTCATACCATGCAGGCGATAATAGATACCACACACATCCACAATTTGTTTTTTAGAGAATTAGTAAGACTACATGGATTGCCGAGGGGCATAGTTTTAGACGTAAGACCAAATTTGTGGGACACTTTGGAGGACTACGTAATGGAAGATCCGGGGATGAACGGTATTACACACATCGAGAATTACCTCCCTACACTTCGATAGCCATAGAATGTCATCATTACAAGTGTCACAAGTGTCACATTTTCTCACAAGTGTTACAGGAGTGTCCAGGAAAAGCAATAAACGTCATAATAGCTATGTCGTACCTATAATGACATCAGAAATACACTTGAAACACCTCAAACATTTGATTTGGAAGAGAGAGGAATGGTTAACTAGGTTTATGAACCTCTTTCCATTTAAAAGAACCATTAAAAGCCGAGAGTTTTTTTTAAGAGGAGAGCAGCTCCCTATACCGAGTGGAGGTATTACCTCTATATATAGACTATATGGGAACATTATAACCTCATTTTGCCATTTTGGAGGAGATTGTTGCTATTAGGGTCTTTGGCGCTCCTACGATACTAGGGAAGTTATAACTTTGGAGCTACCGTTTTGGAGGAGGCTACCTATTACAGACAGGTTGGTTTTATTGAAAAGTGAGGAGATCGCTGATACTTTGAAAGGTAGTTGGATTCAAATCCTCATTCAAGACATGATCTTAGGGAAGATCCCTTGCTTGAGAGGAAAATCCTCAACTTACCCAAGGATATCTCAAATGGTTGGGCCTCTATAAATCTATATATGCAAAGCCTTCTCATGGTGAAAAGGGAATGATTGAAGGCATGAAACCTATGATCTCATAGGAAACATGAGTGAAGTGGATGAGAATAATTAGTAGAGTTATTTTCATTATGATCGTAGGTCTTTTGAAGAAAGGGTTAGACAAAGGGAGTGAGCTTGGTGAAGTTGTTGCATTCACATCTACTGTTGTAAGTTTCCTTTGTTGTTCTCATTAATATGATATGATTGGATTGTTTCTTTCTAGTTCATGTAATATCAGACATGAACTTGTATCTAATAGATAGTTCTATTCCGAGCTAATATCAATAGAGTAGGACATGGTTGTACTTTTGTTTTGTCTATGGGGCTTGCTCGAGGCCGAAATATTGGAATATTCGGACACGTCTGAGGATGAAACTCAGGTAAAAGGTACTTCTTTCTCCCTTCCCTCCCTCACACATTAGTTCATATAAGATCTAAAGGAAGTCAGGTGACCATCATAAAGCATCTTACGTATTAAGAGTTAAGATTCTAGCTCTCAAGGAGGAAGTCTACATCCTTGAGGGAGATTTTCCTTCAAGAAATTGGCAACTCCATTTGGGGACAAATCGAAACTTTGTTCATTTTGGTCTTCCTCATAGACCTTGTATTGCTCTTTGATTGATGTCAAATTGTTCCTGCCTGTATGTTTGATTTCATATGCTAATTGACTCTTTACCCCATCGCATTCATCTTGATTGCCAAAGTTTGATTGAAATTTTAAGGTTTTTAGGATAAATTTTCGAGATTTTGAAACACGATTTCCCCGTACCTATGTTAGCCCGGTTCCAACCTCCCTAAGGTCAGATGAGATTTATAATGATCTAGTATTCTTCCTTGACACCATCCTCTCCTTTGCAAAATATCTTCAAAATTGTCTTTCTGAGGTCCAGACCCTGCTTTTTCATTTGTTGAGATTCTTTGTGATTCAATGCTTCTTCCTATCGAACTTTGAAATCCTTCCTTCTAAGGAATAAGAACCTTTGATGTTGTTCAGATTTTGTGGCCTTCTTCCTTATTTTTGAGTTTTTACTGTTCATTTGAAATCCTTCCTTCTGAGGAATAATAACCTTGATGTTCAGATTTTGTGGCCTTCTTCCTTATTTTTGAGTTTTTCTGCTATTGAGAGCTTGAAATCAATCCACTGCTTCTTCTCTCCTATCCGACTGAGCGAGAACTCTGGTGAAGGGCATCAACAATCTGTGAATCATCTTATCTAGTTCTTTGAGGTCATCATTCTTAAACACCTCTCTTTTGTGTGAATTGTTTGATTTTTCTTTGTTATCTTTTGTTTTCAGATTGCTTCTTGTTTCAATCATAGCAAGAGGGTGTGTGTCATTTGTGTGAAATCTTCTTATGCTTGTTTGAATCTCCTTGATCTAAAAGGGTAGTTAGCAAGAGAAATTTTTTGCATTGAATCATCATTCGCATACAAACGACAAAGATACATTTTAGTGATTGGTTTGCATATTAGAAGGCGTTTTCGAAAATGTTTTAGCATTGCATTGGATTCGATTGAGGACCAATTGATTGAGGACATTTCATATTAGTGTTTGAAAGTGAAAACGACTCTTTCTCTTTCCCTTAAATAGACATTCATTGAAAAGAAATGATTGCTTATCATATTTCATGTATCTTTTTGGGAATTGAGTCCTCATTCCATTAGTTTCACTTTCATGCACCCTTTGAGTAAAGAACAACTGTAAAATGAATGCTAATTAAAAATTATCTAGAACATTTTTTTTTTTAGGATCTTCCACCAATAGTAGACTAGGGTTAGCACTTTGGATTAGGCTGTGAGTACAACTCTCCAAATTTTTCAAAACAAACATTAGCATCCTGAGCTAGGGAGAGTCAAATCCAATTGTCATATTGGTTTTCTGGGATCCCCCTCTCACATAGGGGTTACGCACGAGGTCGCATTTGGGCGAATTACAGAGATTATCCCTCTGTGGTTCAATTGGTTGTAGTGGTTAGATCGTATATTGGGGGTCACTTAGAGGTATACCCACGATTATGTCTGGGAGCCTCTCGAGTTCATTTCGGACTTGTTATCCTGCCCATATATTTCGGATCAGACTGTCGATTGTACCCGCCCAGGGACTCACTGCGAATTGGTGTCTTTAGTTGGCATAATCTTTAGGTACTTACACAAGGTGACGGTGAAGGGAAGTCTCACTGTACCTAGAACAGACATTAGTCAAACTCACTCGGCCTCCTTGGAGTGTAAATCCACAATTACTGCATGGAATCTTGCACCAAGGTGAAAGTTCGTTAAGTAGGTTTCCATTGTAACTGTTCCACCATATCCTAGCCCCTTCTTGACTTGATCACGCGACGCTGGATTTCATCACCAACTAGTACAATCATTGAGAGAAGTTTTGTTTGCTTGGTTGATTCCTAGATTTTATTAGTGTATGTTGTTTCTTTTTGTTAGTTGGCCCTAGATTTTCAGTGTGTTCTGTTATTCTCCACAATTGAGCCCGTAGATGATAAAGGTCTTCGCCAATCACGTAGGATGCAAGGGATGCCTCCAGAAGGATATCAACCCTTACCTCCTAACCCTCCAGAATACAACTACCGTAGAGAGGTAGAAAATCAATCTGATGCTGGAAGTGTTATTCCTCCTCCGTTAGATAACTCATAAGGCGCTTTGGTCGTGATTGAATATCCCACTACATCTGTGT
>SNQJ01S0070937.1:113747-134378 GCA_010110895.2 Picea sitchensis
AGGTATTGCTCCTTGTATCCTCATAGTGTGCTATCATTTCTTCCATGAAAATTGTCCAAGTGACGAGTGATTTGCAAGAACAAAGAAATCGATACCATACAAATTGATTGGGTTCTAAATATAAAGAAGCAATTTGTACCTTTTTTGTATGTGGAACATTATGTAGATCAAAAAATTGCTCCATCTGAAGTATCCATGTGATTGGGTCCTTGCCATCAAACTTCCTCATATTGATCTTAGGAACGTGGTTGGTCTTCAACCCAAAGTTGAAGTTTCTCCATTCTTGATTCACCTTCCTTGTGTGCTCATCATGAATTTCATGGGATGCATTTTCATTTTCAGGTGTCTTCTCTGTTACAAAATTTTTAAATACTTCCATGATCTCCTCTTTTAAAAAATCCATCTTTACCTCCAACTTACCTTCCATGTCTTGCAGTTCATCTTTTGTTACTATATTATTTTGTAAATCATTTATGTCCCTACGCATTTCTTCACCTTCATCAAGATTCCAAGTAAGATTGTCTAGAGGCTTATTTGGTGTAGAAATTCCCTTTTTGGGTGGCATGTTGGCCAAGTATCACTTTTGAACCTTGATTTTGAGGTGGTTCTGCTAGAAAATCTTTCTTCTATTGTATCTCCCAAGTTTTGGCCCTTATAGGTATGAAAATTTCTTTTATGTAGTTCTTTGATATTTCTTCTCTGCAATTCTATAGGTCTGATCAAAATTGGATGTGCCAAGTGGAATTTACGGTAACTTCCCCACAACTTTCTGATTTTTTCCCTTTCCAGGAAATCTCACTTGTATAGCGTGCCCCACACCATATAATTGATATAAAATTCTGAAAATTGTACCAAAAATACTACAGACTATCCACTATCTAATGAAACTAGTCTCACTCAATTTGGATACTCTAGGAATAATTTATAATTGTTTCACCTGGAACACCTTCTTGAGACTAGTCAATAGGACTAGTCAGATACCCTATCTTCCACAGGGTGTATCTACAAATGTAAGATGACCCAAAAGTTGAAATTTTACCACAGATACCTCACTAATTTCTGTGAATATCCTGTAGATTTTAGGGTCTGAAACATTACAGAAAAAAATTTATAGCGAAAATTCTGCAATGACTCAGTTCAGGATGATTCCATAACCCTATCTTTAATAGGCTATATCTCCAAAAGGATAAGGCCTCAGGAACTAAAATTTTAACCCAACATACCTTGATCCCGCTACTAAATATCCCCCAAGCCATTCCTTCTGAAACATTGTAGAAAATGATTTATAGAGAAAATGTCAAGGTGTCTCAGATGTATCAGCAAAATCCCAATACCTTGAGCTCTGATACCATATGGTAAGAACCAAATATCAATATAGCATAGAAAAACCTCATAATAAGTACTCAATGCATTGAATAATAGATAATTTCATATAATAAGCCTCTTCAAGGAGGAAACCTCCTTTTACCCCACATAAATGTTTAAGTACAAGATGATTCCATATGAAAATGTCTCGTTGGTATATATAGGAGACTAGGAGGTATAATTACAAGTAATGGAATAAAGCCAACATAAATAAAATAACATTACTAATGTAAGATGCCCCAATTAAATGGTAATGAGCCAATATTAGGGCTTAACAGTTTTGGATGTCGCTAATGCCTATATGTATATTGTATTGTAAACAATGTATCACTATAAATGAATATTGAATATGTTGGTTTTCCCGGTTTGGCTTTCCAGGGGAAAAATCTTTGTGTAATTATAGTATTTTACATTGTATCTTTTCTATTCGTTTACTGAAAATATGTTTGTAGTAAATATTGTACAAGGTTAAAATCTACAATTTTGTTACCTCCAAGACTTTGATGAAGGATCCTGATGTATTCTCGATTCGATCTAGGGTTTCGTGGTCCCATAACTCTCATAGTAGTGAATACATTCTGATCCACACTAAAGAAATCGTGAAGTCTTCCGTCTTCGAGATGAATCTTTTTGTTCAGTACCTCATGTGTTGACTAGTCGAGTTGAAGAAGGACCCTCTTCAAATAATTTTTCCGTGTCCCCTGTTACGAAAAATATGAACGTGAAAAATTGCTTAGATCCTAGATGCAGATATATTTTCCCTTTCACCTTCTAGTGAGATTTGATCCAAATTTGTAAGTCTCTTTCTGAGGGCTAGATACCCATGGATTTCTCAATAAGGGCATGGTCTTTAATCCATTGGAGGTAGCTTTCAATGCTCAGAGAGGTGACTGCGTATTGGTGGTTATCACTTGCTTTGGCCAAACAGTTGTTCTATATATGCTTACCCTCTCATTCCTTTATTTTCCCCTTGTCAAACCAATATTTTAGATCTATTTTCCCATTTCTTGCACCCCCCATTTCTATAGTTTCCTCTCGTGACTTCAGGATCCTTACTAGGACACCCTTAAAGCACTTTCTTACTATCGTTGACAAATCTTCCCCGGTTCTTCGAACTGCCATGTGTTCTGCCATCCCTATTGTGAAACTTCCACCATGTTCTTGTACCCTATGAAGGCCCTCCTAGTAGAGAAAAATGCACCCTTAACATGCATAGAACCCTAGGCACTCATCGTCATTGTTCATCTTTGAATGATTGAAATCAATTGAAATGATGTATCTTGAAAATAAGATTTTAAAATAAAATAAAAATTTTCTTTTATCATATTTAAGTGGTCATGGTTAAAAGTAATTATAACTAGATTTAAAAAAAAAATGTATATTTCAATTATAATTATCATTATGAAGCTTCCATTATATATAATAATAATAGATGGAATATCCACTCAATAATTTTTTTTTCATTATATTAATATTTCTTTTAAGGATGAAGAATAAATATAGTGATATTTAAATTACATAAATGATTATATTTATTTAAAAATAATGAAATAAATTAAATACAATATTTTATTTAAGAGTTTGACACGTTAGTGGAAATTGAACCCAATCACTTTAACCAAATCCAATCAATTAAAATTATAATTCATTAAAACAATATTTTAGTTAAGAGTTTAACATGTTAGTGGAAATTGAACCCAATCACTTTAACCAAATCCAATTAATTAAAATTATATATAAATATATAGATATACATATATTTATTTAAATTAAATTTATTATTATTAAATTATATGTAATTTATAAAATAAATTAAAGATATTTTTGAAAAATATTATTTTGAAAATAAATTTTTAAAAAGATAATAATAATTTGTTATTTTATAATTATTCGATAGAAAATAATGAATTAATATAAGTGTATGTTTTCATAGCTAATTTAATTAAAATCATTTTTTGTTCTAATGATCATCCTACACTTATGTGTTTATCTCAGAGGTGGATTAAAAAAACCTTGTGAATTAACTTGGGTCATGGGTGTAATTTTGGTTGTGTTGACCATATCTTTTGGTGTAACTGGTTAGTCTTTTCCCTGGGATCAAATTGGTTATTGGGTAGTGAAAATTGTGACTGGTGTGTGTGAGACTATTCCTCGTGGGTCAATATACCTTGACCCATTTTTATAGTTTACACACTTTCATATTACCCCTTCTTATTGTTGTATTTATGCCAATGCACTTTCTAATCATCCATAAACATGGTATTCCAGGTCCTTTATAGAGAGCAAAGTTAGATTGAAAAAAACTATTCATAACTTATTGTTCTGAGTAACAACGGTAATATCTCATCGTCGGGAATGTTTCTTATAAAATAATGGAAATATCCATAGAAAATACAAAATATGGTCCTTGGATTTCTCCTTTCGATTTTGGATTATTATTCATCCAATACAAACAAATGATTGGAGTAGATTTTCATATGGAGAAGATTAATTATGGGAGTGTGTGACTTGAAATATTGATTAGGCCATGCAGATACTTTCTCCAATCTACCACATCAATATTTATGATAAAATGTGTCTCTGTCCCAATTTCCTTATTAGAAATAGGAAGTTTAACACCTGGATGGAAAGGCATCAGTCATTTTGTTTTGTTCCAAGAGAAGCCTTTCTATGATCAAATATGGATCAGGAAGGTCTCTGTAAGGTCCGGTCAATGGGGTATTATTTTCATATAATAAATAATTGGACCATATGATTTTAATTATCTTTTTCATAGTGTGAAAATGCATCAATTTTGATGGGAAAATGATCGTAGTTAAAGAAGGGATCTTAGGAAGGAGAGAGGCCAGATCAATAACAAGTCAATACCTTGTATGAGAAAAAAAAATTGAGTTCTATTCGAGGTCTATTCATGATGATAAACAAAAATTACAAGGACTAAGATGGTCCAAAAGGTATATCAATCATGATCAAATTTCTGAGATTACTTGCATAATGAGCATTTAACTGGAATAAAAATCAAATTACCAATGATGGATGATCATAGACATTATTAGTTCATATTCTTACAATCTGTCTTCTGTCACAGAAAAATAAGTGATATATACTCCCTCCAGTTATTGGTCAAGTGGGATGATCAAAATCTGCATGTTCATTTCTTTCGGGGGATAGATCCATAGAGATCTACTTATCCCAATAACAAAGAAACCTGACCTGAATGATCTTGTGTTAAGGGATAAATTAGCTAAACGTATGGGACATAATTATTATGGAGAGCCCACTTGGCCCAATGATCTTTCATATATTTTTCCAGTAGTAATTTTAGGTACTATTGCATATACAATAGGTTTAGTGGTTCTATAACCATCAATGATTGGTGAACCAAAAAATCCATTTGCAAATCCTTTGGAGATATTTCCTGGAATGATATCTTTTCCCTGTATTCCAAATACTTCGTACAATACCTAACAAATTATTAGGTTTCATTTTAATGGCCTCAGTACCTGCAGGATCATTGACGGTGCCTTTTCTAAAGAATGTGAATCAATTTCATAATCCATTTCGTCGTCCATTAGCTACAACAATATCCTTGATCGGTACTGCAATATCCCTTTGGTTAGGTATTGTTGCAGCATTACCTATTGATGAATCTTTAACTTTAGGTCTTTCACAATTTGATCCAACTATCGAATATCAAAATATTTCAATTTTGTATTCATATATCTAGGGAGTAGTTGCTTCAAGACAAATTATATCTCCCTAGATATACCCATCTTGTCATATATTTCTTTGGAATATTTCATTAAATGAAACCAACAATTTAATGAACCTGAAACTAATTCCCAGGTGGATCAATTGCAAAATGTTTTTGTAAAATTTCTAATACTTGTTCGACATTTTTGTTCCCGAAGTGTTCAATTCTCATTATATCTTCTCGATTGTATTTTAAGATGTTCGATAATGTATGTATATTGGATATTCAGAGGCAGTTATAGGCTCTGAGGGGTAACTCTAATTGGTCAATGAAAATATGTTGAAATACAAAAAAAAATTGTTTTGTTTCCCCCGTATCAATCAATACGTGCGAAAGGGCGAAGGGAGGCATATTACACCCTTTTCTATTGTTCAATCCATCGATGTTTTGTTCCTCTCCATGTAATAAGGGAATAAATAACTCAATCAAAATTCAAGAAGCTTCGGAAAGTTCCTCCCTAGGAGTTAACCCCCCATTTGTCCATATTTCTAGGAAAAGGACTTCTCATATTTCATTTTCGCTCCCATAGAAATGAATACTATAATTCGCATCACAAACAAGCATAAAAACAACATCTATAGGAAAAATTTCATCCGTATAATTATTTGGACTATGTATAATATATCCACTATTTTTTCCAATTTGTAATCTTATATGAGAATTAATTGATTTAGTAAGTCTAACTATATCTTGTGTAGTATCAATTATTTTCACAGAAGGTGGTAATATGATATCTTGAGAAGTTACATTTCTGGGTCCAATGATACAGATAGAAGCTCCTCAGATTCCGTACGAATCACTTCTAAGTACAATCTATTTTAGATTCATCAAAATGTCATGTATTGATTCTTCAATACCTATTATCGCGGAATATTCATGTTTTATGTTGTCCAATTTAACATGTGTGATACATGTTCCTTCTACTTCTCCAAGTAAAACTCTTCGCATTGCGATTCCTACTGTATTGGCTTAACCTTTGCGGAGTGGGGATAGATCAAAATGGCCAGTATGAAGATGCTCACTATACGCTATAGATTTGATGCACTTCCACCATAGTGTATTAATAGAGACTAAGATTTCATCTCGAATCATACCAAGATTATTTGATCAGATCATAAAATCATTTATTTCTCTTGAAATTCATTCAATTCTTACACATGTCTCTTTTCGGGAGGTCTACATCCATTATGTGGCATACATCCATTATGTGGCATCTGGGAAACAAATGATATACCTCTCCTTGTACCTTTGAATCCACAGGCACCGATAGAAGACCAACACAAAACTTGTCCCCATACATCTGTAACAGTAACAATGGTATTGTTAGAACTTGCTTGAACATAAATAACTCCTTTGAGTACTCGATGTTTATTCCTATGTGAACCAATTTTTATTTTAGTTTTTGACATATTAATGATTATGAGTTTAGTTTGAAAAATGCATATCAAAATCTATTTTACCACTAGATCCGTTCATTGATATAGAAGAGGATTAGCCCTATTTTTGCTTATGTCTTAGATTGGAACAAATTATCATAACTTGTTTCCATCTACGAATTGGTCAAATTTTTCTACAAATTCTATTAATAGAAGCACAAATTTTCATATTTGTGACCCTCCAATTTTCTCATATTACATTTTTTTCACTAAGAACGAAAGTCCATTGAATCTATGATTCTCGATCCCTATCAAATGTTCAAAAACTGATTCAATTGTTTGAAGATTTGTTTCTAAGCCTATGTATTATACATCATTTGGTTAAATCATAATCACCTAATTCGACCTTGACCCTATCTCCCGATAGTATTCGTATGTAATTACGTCAAATCCTACCTGAAATATGAGTCAGAATCTAGCATCCATTATCTGTTAGAACTCAAAACGTAACATAGGGGACTGATTCAGTAACCAAACCTTCTGCATGGATCAGATTTTGTTTATTCATCGAATCTCCTCCTCTCTTGATAATTTTTTTTTACTAATGTGCTTGGATGAAGATGAATGGTGTCTCGAACCAAACTTGCTCCAAATTTTCATACCATGGGGATATCTTACATAATCATATTTTTGGAAAAAAAAACGGATCAATTACCTTACATAACATAATATTTCTGGACTCCAATTTTTTTCTGTCGAGCCTCTCGATCCGTCAAAATCCCTTGGGAACTAGAAAGAATTACAATCCCCATTCCACCTAGAACTTTTGGAATTTATCAATAATTGGAATAAATTCTCAAATCAGATTTGTTGGTACACTTTGACGTGGTAATATATGTCCTTTTCTTCCTTCTCTGATACTATAAAGTCGATATCAAAAAATATTTTTGGCCTTTTTGATGTTCCCTAACATCTTCTATAAAACCTTCTCGTAAAAGGATCCTTCCAATGTTCTTGGTAATATTAGTAATTGTTACTCGAACCATTATTTTTTCTACCATGTCGGCGTTTCTTATAGAAGTAATTAGATTTGCAATAGTCTCGATATAAAAGGCATGTTCGATCTTATTTGAGCAATATGCCTAAGGTCCATTGAATTCATCCATGTATCATTTGATGAACTATCAGTAGAATATTTCTACAAGATCTATCAGTACTTATAATACTTCGGGAACCAACGAAACTATTTTCGTGAAATTCAATCGTCTCAATTCGTGAGAAACCAGACCAAAAACTCGAGTTCCTTTTGTATTTCCTTCCTGATCAATGACAACGACTGCATTGTCATCAAATTGTATAATCATTTTATTTTCATGTTCCATAGTTAATTTAATTAAAGTTAATTTATAGAGTTTACTTCCACAAAGATTGTAGAAAATCCCTTTACATCTTGCGTAGTGGGTGAATTGACATATTATTGATGCTTTTCTCTCTATACTCTAGTGTTAGGGATTTCATGTCCACCTCCAATTCCTCTAGATATATATCCTATGTGGTCTCTGACTTTTCTTCCTCTTCTGACTCAGATTCTTGATTCTGGGTATATTTCATCTCTAGCTCCCCCTCTCCTAGATAGTCTACCCCCTAGATCTAGGGAAGTCTTTCTTCTTTTTTGTATTTCCTCGCCCTTTGTGCTTGTACTCTATATTTATTCCATTTAATCTTTTGGTTTCTCTTCCTCTCTATGTTCACTAGTCTCCCCCTCCAAAATTGAAATTTCTTAGCATTATTATTCTCTCGAGCCACCCTTAGTTGTTTATTTTCCATTCTACCTACCTTCCTTTTACTTGGGATTTCTGAGAAACCATCCTTCTTATGGGTTTTTCACATTTTGGGGACAAACCCTGTAAACATTGCCATGAAAATGGCATTTTCTGCACTGGAATGGTCTATGCTCATAGTCTAGGGTTCAAGTCTAGTCATTTTAATGATATAAAACTATGATTGACTCCATAAGGGTGCTTATCACGTTCATGTAAAAACATATTATGGCATAAGAAATGTACCTCGCTCATTTAATTACCTTATCATCATTATCATTATTAAGCTTTTATTATATATAATAATAATAGATGGAATATCCACTCATTAAAATGGATGCAAATTAATCATATCCTTAAGGCAACAGAACCAGTGATATAATATATAAAAGATTACGTTAAGCTAACCAAATATAGAAAAGATTACTATTGACATTTATTTAAAGCTGAAAATTGTTATATCCATAAACTAACCCTAAAAATAAAAATAAAATAGAAAAATTATGGAATCTGAGCGCGAGAGATCAGGGTTATCATTCCGGTGATTTGTTGGACCTCGGGATACAACGACTGAAGGATGGTTGCCATTCTTATTGCCAAGGTTATAAATTGAAATATCATTTGTGTAAAATACTCCTTTTTAGATGTTTCAAGACTCAAAAGAATCCTATATTCGTATTTCAAAGCTACAGGGATGTTGATTAATCCAGATAAATATTTCTTTGCTCTTAACAATTGCTCTGAAGAAGAAACAAACTCCTTCTTGAACTTGATCCCAGCCCAGAAGAAAGGCCTTGAAGAAGGAATTGAATATTTGGGTTCTTTATAAAACTTGATCAGTACAAAAAGAAGGATTGGGGATGGCTTGTTCTTAAAGTGGAAGCAATGATTTTCTCTTGGGTTAATAGAACCTTATCTAGAGGGGGCTATCTAGTGCTGCTTAAATCTATTCTAGAAAGTATCCTTGTATTTTGGAACTCCATAACAACCTTTCCTAGAGGCATTCTAGAGAAAATAAGGAGGATAAGCTGTAGATACTTGTGGGAAAGCCATAAATCCCTGGGGATGTCCATTTGGCTAGTTGGTCCTCCATCATTATGCCAAAAAACCTTGGGGATGGGGAGGGACTCAAAGATATTCATCCCTTTGCTCGTTTACTAGCAAGCTAAAACCTTTGGCAAGGGAATTCTCTTTTGTCAAGAGTTCTTCACTCGAAACATTTTGTTAATTTATCCATACTGGAATGGTTTTGTCTTCGAGAGAAACCCTCAAGGGATTTTATCACGTGGAAATTTTTAGTGGAAGTCTTTTCATTCATCTGAAAATGGACAGTATGGAAAATTGGTAATGGAAGAAACCCAGGATTAGGAGAGGAGCCTTGGCTAGGAGCAGGGGACAATTTCGAGCTTTCTAAACGTTTGGTTCAACTTCTTAAAACCCTCAACCTCTTCCTCTTACATGATATCCATTTAGGGGACCCTCAACTATGAGGAATCCTTGGTGGTGTGATTCATTCTCTTCAGGTTTACCACAAGAATTTCACGTAGCATGAGACTCCTTTATTTCAAGATTGTCTGAAAAATTCATCCTACTAGACAGTTTGTCCTCAGACACTCTCTCCCGGTCCTATATCCAAAAGGAAGGTTCCTTTATAACCTTTAGAGAAAAACTTGGATACAAAGTGTGGAAAGAATAAAGACTTCAAGTCCAGCCTAAATGATCGTGGTGGAAACATTGTGGTAAAGAAAATCTCCATTAAGATGCAAATTTTTTCTCTAGCTAGTGAAAAGGGGCTGGTATGACCCTAATCATTGTACATTTTTCTTTGGTGATGAGGAATCAATTTCTCACCTTTTTGTCTTTTGTCCCTATGTGGGCTAGGTTGCAAAGTTGGTCAAAAAAAAATTAAAAGACAAGGTTGAATGGAACAAGAAAAGTCACGAAGAATGTTATAACATATGGATCCATGACAAGCTGGTGATGTTTTATTCTAGTTTACAATGTATCATGATTTCAAATTTAGGGTGGGCCCACAACTCATTAATTTTTGAAGACAAATGGTTTGCTCTGGGGGTTATTACAATGATCATGCTTAACCAGGTTGTTGATTTTAAAGAAGATCCCAAATCCTTTATTTTGAATACCTCCCTCTTCCTATTAACATTAGCTAGGGAGGTATTCAGATGTCAATACTTGCTCTTCCTAATCACAGATCATTCTTCCTAATCACATCACTATATGTGACATAGGAAGAATGTCAGTCCCAGACCATGTTCTTGAAAATAAGATTTTAAAATAAAATATGAAAAATTATTCTATCATAATTAAGTATTTATAGTTTTTTTTTGTAAGTAAGAGTATTTTATTAATATATAAAGAGCCTCCAAAAATAAAACCAGAGTTGCAGAATGTTCATAATTGTCGTGCTGTAGTAACTGAACTGCCCCAAGGGGAAACTAGTTCAGCTAGCCGGTGTTATGGTCTACATGTCTATCAAACTAGTAAAACTGTAAACAGAGCTGAGAGTAGTAAACTAAAAAAAATGAATAGACTCTTCATGAGGGTCATACATTTGGCTTATATTCCGGCCAGATGGCATGGGTTTCCTCATTCTAGATCTCTTCTTTGACAGGTGTTCCTCGCCATTCCATATACGCATCAACATCCACATTATCCACTACTGTTGCAACCTCCCCATCCATGTGCATGGCTTGCCCCAAGTTGTCACCTTCCGCTGGAAGCTCCTGTTCTCTCCTACTAAACATTTCTGCTAGGACGTGCTCGACTTGCGTTGTTGCTCCCTGGAAGGTGGAGAGGATATGGAGGAGTTCAGAGGCCTTCCCATCCAGTTGCTGCAGTCGAAATTGTAGATCATCCATGCCCTGTCGGAGCTCGAAGACCATCTCGTAAAGAATGCCCATGTTGTCCTGCATCTGCTCGTCTGGGATGGAGTCAGAGAGAGAATGTGGAGAAGGTGGCACCTCCAAGGGTGGGCGAATGTGAAAGGTTTCTGAATCCAACACAGGTACGCTGGCTGGGGGAAGTGGAGGTGCTTCAGGAGGTGCCCTAGAAGTTGAGGCCTTTTTCAGGATGAGCTTTGAGGGTAAGCTGAGTGAGTAGTGCGTATGAAACAAACATGCAAGCTGGGAAGAGGTGTTGAGTGGTTCAAGTTCAGGCTGCGAAGAGTGTGAGAAGTGCGAGGAGTGAGAGGACAACGAATATTGGAATGGGGATAGGATTCTTAGGCCGAAATGGAAACCAGGGTGAGGTATAGGCGCTAGTGGCTGAGAAGGAAACCAGGGCGAGCCCCTTCTTGGCCTGCCTCTTTTCCTAGGCATACTGATAGATCAGGGAAAATGGTTGGGCTGTGAGGGAATCCCTAGGTGAACGGAGAGGGGTGGAGAAGAGCCAGTTGCAGGAGAGTGCCAAGGAGATGGTAGGAAGGGTTTGAAGCACAACAGGAGAGCGCCAAGGAAGAGGTAAGATGGAATGAGACATATCTACACAGCTAGAGGAGATGAAGGTCGAGCCACATTCAGACGTTGATGGAGCCTTATATGAAATCATCCATCAAGAGGACAGTTAGAGAGGGGAAGCGCACCAGGCTTAATAGTGCCTCAAACATCGTAGGAGGATTTAATTGCATGGGGGTGGCAGTTGTGCTTGGCACAGATCCATCACATGGTCTTCGCCATGCTATCCTATGTGCACCTCCTTGTTTTTCCATGTGTCCTACACCATCACCCGATCCGGTGCATAATTAAGTATTTATAGTTAAGCTTAAATATAACTAGAATTTTTTAAAGAATGGATATTTCAATTATCATTATCATTATTAAGCTTCTATTATACATAATAATAGATGGAATATCCATTCATTAAAATGGATGCAAAAGGAACCAACGATATAATATATAAAAGATTACTTTAAGCTAACCAAATATAGAAAAGATTACTATTGACATGAAAAATGTTATATCCATAAACTAACRCAAAAAATAAAAATAATATAGAAAAAGTACGGAATCTGAGTGCAAGAAATCAGCGTTATCATTCCAGCGATTAGTTGAACTATTCATGCTCGGCGTACAATGAATGAAGGATGGTTTCCATTCTTATTGCCAATGTTATAAATTGAGATATCATCTGTGTAAAATAATCCTTTTTAGATGTTTCAAGACTCAAAAGAATCCTGGATTCGTATTGAAAAGCTACGGGGATGTTGATTAATCCGGATAAATCTTTCTTTGCTATTAACAATTTCTCTGATGAAGAAACAAACTCCTTCTTGAACTTGATCCCGGCCCAGAAGAAAGGCCTTGAAGAAGGAATTAAATATTTGGGTTCTTTATAAAACCTTATCTGTACAGAAAGAAGTATTGGGGATGACTTGTTCTTAAAGTGGAAGCAATGATTTTCGCTTGGGTTGATAGAACCTTATCTAGAGGGGGCCACCTAGTGCTTCTTAAATCTGTTCTGGAAAGTATCTTTCTATTTTGGAACTCCATAAGGACCTTTCCTAGAGGCATTCTGGAGAAAATAAGGAGTATAAGATGTAGATACTTGTGGGCAAGTAATAAATCCCCTGGTATGTCCATTTGGCTATTTGGTCCTCCATCATTATGCCAAAAAACCTTGAGGATGGGGAGGGACTCAAAGACATTCGTCCCTTTGCTCATGTACTAGCAAGCTAAAACCTTTGGCAAGGGAATTTTTTTTGGTCGAGACTTCTTCACTCGAAACATTTTGCTAATTTATCCATATGGGAATGGTTTTGTCTTCGAGAGAAACCCTCAATGGATTCTATCATGTGGAAATATTTAGTGGAAGTCTTTTCATTTGTCTGAAAATGGACAGTATGGAAAATTGGTAATGGAAGAAACCTAGGATTAGGAGAGGAGCCTTGGCTAGGAGCAAGCGAGAATTTTAGGCTTTTTGAACCTTTGGTTCAGCTTCTTAAAACCCACAACCTCTTCATTTTACATSATATCCATTTAGGAGACCCTCAACTACGAGGAATCCTTTTGGCGTGATTCATTCTCTTCATGTTTACTRCAATAATTTCACGTAGAATGAGACTCCTTTATTTCAAGGTTGTCTGAAAAATTCACCCTACAAGACAATGAGTCCTCAGACACTCTCTCCTGTTCCTATAACCAAAAGGAAGGGTCCTTTATAACCTTTAGAGCGAAACTTGGATACAAAGTGTGGAAAGAAGAAAGACTTCAAGTCCAGCCTAAATGACCGTGGTGGAAACATTGTGGTAAAGCAAATCTTCGTTAAGATGCAAAATTTATCTCTGGCTAGTGAAAAGGGGTTCTTATGACCCTAATCATTGTACATTTTTATTTGGTGATGAGGAATCAATTTCTCACCTTTTTGTCTTTTGTCCCTATGCGGGCTAGGTTGCAAAGTTGGTCAAAGAAAATTTAAAAGCCAAGGTTTAATGGAACAATGAAAGTCTCGAAGAATGTTATAACATATGGATCCATGACAAGCTGGTGATGCTTTATTCTGGTTTACAATGTATCATGATTTCAAATTTAGGGTGGGCCCGCAACTCATCAATTTTTGAAGACAAATTGTTTCCTCCGCGGGTTATTACAACGATTATTCTTAACTAGGTTGTTGATTTTAAAGAAGATCCCAAATCATTTAGGATGGATACCTCCCTCTTCCTATTAACATTAACTAGCGAGGTATTCAAATGTCAATAATCTATCTTCCTAATCACGGATCATTCTTCCTAATCACGTCACTATATGTGACACAGGAAGAATGTCAGTCCCAGACCATTTTCTTGAAAATAAGATTTTAAAATAAAATATAAAAAATTATTTTATCATAATTGTGTATTTATAGTTTTTTTTTGTAAGTAAGAGTATTTTATTAATATATAAAGAGCCTCCAAGAACAAAACTAGAGTTACAGAATGTTCATAATTGTTGTGTTGTAGTAACTGAACTACCCCAAGGGGAAACCAGTTCAGCGAGCCAGTGTTATGGTCTACATGTCTATCAAACTAGTAAAACTATAAACAGAGCTGAGAGTAGTAAACTAAAAAACATGAGTAGAGTCTTCATGAGGGTCATACATTTGGATTATATTCTGACCAAGTGGCATGGGTTGTCTCATTCCAGAGCTCTTCTTTGAAAGGTGTTCCTCGCCATTCCATCTACGTGTCATCATCCGCATTATCCACTGCTGTTGCAACCTCCCCATCCATGTGCATGGCTTGCCCCAAGTCGTCACCTTCCACTGGAAGCTCCTATTTGCTCCTACCAAATGTTTTTGCTGGGACGTGCTCGACTTGCGTTGCTACTCCCTGGAAGATGGAGAGGATATGGAGGAGTGCAGAGGCCTTCCCATCCAGTTGTTGCAGTTGCAATTGTAGATCATCCACGCCTTGTCAGAGCTCGAAGACCAGCCCGTAAAGAATGCCCATGATGTCCTGCATCTTCTCTTCTGGGATGGAGTCAGAAAGAGAATGTGGAAAATGTGGTGCCTCCAAGGGTGGGCGAATGTGAAAGTCTTCTGAAGCCAAAAAAGGTGCTCTGGCCAAGGTAAATGGAGGTGCTTCAGGAGGTGCTTGAGAAGTTGAGGCCTTGTCTAGGATGGGCTTTGAGGGTAATTCGAGCGAGCTGTGCGTAAGAACAAAACCTTCAAGCTAGGCAGAGGTGGTGAGTGGTTCAAGTTTCGGCTGCGAAGAGTGCGATGAGTGCGAGGAAAGCGAAGATTTGGAGGGGGATAGGCGTCTGAGGCTGAAATGGAAACCAGGGCGAGGTATAGGTGCTCGTGGCTGAGATGGAAACCAGGGTGAGCCCCTTATTGGGCTGCCTCTTTGCCTAGACATATTGACAACTCGGGGGAAACGATTGGGCTGTGAGGGAAGCCATAGGTGAACAGAGAGGGATGGAGAAGAGCCAGTTGCAGGAGAGTGCCAAGGAGTTGGTAGGAAGGGTTTGAAGCACAACATGAGAGCGCCAAGGAAGAGGTAAGCTAGAATGAGCCATATCTGTGCAGCTGGAGGAGTTGAAGGTCGAGCCACATGTAGAGGTTGACGTAGACTTCAATGAAATCACCCATCGAGAGGACAACTAGAGAGGGGAAGCACACCAGGATTAATGGCACCTCAGACATCGTAGGAAGATTTAATTGCATGGGGGTGGCGGTTGTGCTTGGCACAGATCCATCACATGGTCTTCGCCACACTAGCCTATGCATGCCTCCTCGTTTTTCCATGTGTCCCACACCATCACCCGATCCGGGGCATAATTAAGTATTTATAGTTAATCTTAAATATAACTAGAATTTTTTAAAGGATCGATATTTCAATTATCATTATTAAGCTTCTATCACACATAATAATAGATGGAATATCCACTCATTAAAATGCATGCAAAAGGAACCAACGATATAATATATAAATGATTACTTTAAGCTAACCAAATATAGAAAAGATTACTATTGACGTGAAAAACATTATATGCATAAACTAACGCAAAAAATAAAAATAATATAGAAAAATTATGTAATCTAAGCGTGAGAAATCAGGGTTATCATTTCGGCGATTTGTTGAACTATTTGTGCTTGGCATGCAACAACTAAAGGATGGTTTCCATTATTATTGCCAAGGTTATAAATTGAGATATCATCTGTGTAAAATACTCCTTTTTAGATGTTTCAAGACTCAAAAGAATCCTGGATTCGTATTGCAAAGATACAATGATATTGATTAATCCGGATAAATATTTCTTTGCTCTTAACAGTTTCTCTGAAGAAGAAATAAACTCCTTCTTGAACTTGATCCCAGCCCAGAAGAAAGGCCTTGAAGAAGGAATTAAATATTTGGGTTCTTTATAAAACCTGATCGGTACAGAAAGAAGGATTGCAGATGGCGTGTTCTTAAAGTGGAAGCAATGATTTTATCTTGGGTTAATAGAACCTTATCTACAGAGGGTCGCCCAGTGCTACTTAAATATTTTCTGGAAGGTACCCTTGTATTTTGGAACTCCATAACGACCTTCCTCAGAGGCATTCTGGAGAAAATAAGGAGGATAAGTTGTAGATACTTGTGGGCATTCCATAAATCCCTGGGGATGTCCATTTGGCTAGTTGGTCCTCCATCATTATGCCAAAAAACATTGGGTATGGGGAGGGACTTAAATATATTCGTCCCTTTTCTCGTGTACTAGCAAGCTAAAACCTTTGGCAAGGGAATTCTCTTGGGTTGAGAATTCTTCACTCGAAACATTTTGCTAATTTATCCATACTGGAATGGTTTTGTCTTTGAGAGAAACCCTCAAGCGATTCTATCATGTGGAAATATTTAGTCGAAGTCTTTTCATTTGTTCGAAAATGGACAGTATGGAAAATTGGTAATAGAAGAAACCTAGGATTAGGAGAGGAGCCTTGGCTAGGAGCAAGGGACAGTTTCAGGTTTTTTGAACCTTTGGTTCAGCTTCTTTAAATCCTCAACCTCTTCCTCTTACACGATATCCATTTAGGGGACCCTCAACTACGAGGAATCCTTGGTGGCATGATTCATTCTCTTTAGGTTTACCGCAAGAATTTCACATAGAATGAGCTCCTTTATTTCAAGGTTGTCTGAAAAATTCATCCTACTAGACAATGAGTCCTCAAACACTCTCTCTCGGTCTTATAACCAAAAGGAAGGGTCCTTTATAACCTTTAGAGTGAAACTTGGATACAAAGCGTAGAAAGAAGAAAGACTTCAAGTCCAACCTAAATGACCGTTCTGGAAACGTTGTGGTAAAGCAAATCTCTGTTACAATGCAAAATTTATCTCTCGCTAGTGAAAAGGGGTTGGTACGACCCTAATCATTGTACATTTTTCTTTGGTGACGAGGAATCAATTTCTCTCATTTTTGTCTTTTGTCCCTATGCGGGCTAGGTTGCAAAGTTGGTCAAAGAAAATTTAAAAGCCAAGGTTTAATGGAACAAGGAAAGTCTTGAAGAATGTTATAACATATGGAGCCATGACAAGGTGGTGATGCTTTATTCTTCTTTACAATGTATCATGATTTCAAATTTAGGGTGGGCCCGCAACTCATCAATTTTTTAAGACAAATGGTTTCCTCTGCGGGTTATTACAACGATTATGCTTAACCAGGTTGTTGATTTTAAAGAAGATACCAAATCCTTTAAACAACATATTTCTATTCTCCCCACCTTAGATTATGACATCCCATGGGGATATTTTGATGGGGGCACCTTCCTTCGTGAGGATTTGGAGTAGTTATGTTCATTAACCAGAACCATTACATTTGCATCAGATATTCCCCTAGCCAAGGGTCAAATAAAAGGGATGAGCTAATTGTGATGTCAACGTCAACATTTTTGAAGACAACAAATCATAAAGACATTAAAAATATATAGGTTATGGGGGACTCAATAGATTGGGCCCAAGGAAAATTAGAAATACAAAATGTCAAAGTGGAAAATATGTTGTGAGATATCAAGCTAGTTTTTCCATCCATCCTTTGAATGTATTGAGCTATGTAAAAAATGAGAAAAATTGAGAAAAATTGTAAAATGTAAAATATACATTGAGTTATGTAAAAATTGAGAAAAATTGTAAAATGTAAAATATGCATTGAGCTATGTAAAAATTCAGAAAAATTGTAAAATGTATATTTGTGGATTACTCTTGGAATATAAAAGATTTTTTTACTCAATTTTTTTTTTTTTTTTTATAGATATACAAATATTTATTTTAAATAAATTTATTGTTATTGAATTATTATACATAAATTGAAGAAGAATATTTTTGAAAACTCTTAATTTCAAAAAAAATAAAAAAAAAATAATAATATAACTTATTTTATAAATTTCAAAGAGAAAATTTAAAATAATATGTTAATATGAGTGTGTGTGTTTTACAACTAATTTTAATGATGATTTTTTTTTAAATAGCAATAGAAATATAATTAATGTTTCTTGATGTAAAATATACATTGATTATATATAAATAATCAATTAATTTTTACCAAGTCAAACAAATGAAATTGATAAAAAATAATTTTGAAAATAAATGTCTTGAATAGTTCATATTTATTACACGTACATTATTGGAAATGAGCACATTTAATGATCTTTTAACCATAAATTCTAATGGTATTGTTAGCAATTGAAGATGGTGGCATATTCTTAGTGGTCCTTCAAAATCAATGAATGCATCCCTTAACCTGTTTACCTTTTAACATTTACTTAATATGATTAAAAAATTAATGTGTGACCATGTATTGCCAGGTACAAGTGATTAACAAACTTACTTGAAATTAAAAAAATACTTCACTATTAACTTTTTCTGTTTTATAATATTATATTTACATTTCCCCCAAATTTACCATATTGTCAAGTATTTCATATTCTTTCAAGATTAATTAATTCATAAAGGAAATCAGACAATCAAATTGTGGTTGTGAAGAATTATCAATGTGCTCCCCAGAAACTTTTTCATCATGTAAGAATCTTGAAACAAATGTCTATTAGATAGTGTTTGAATCTCGACCAATATCTTTTGTATATTTAATTGGATTGTTTAGTACTAAATTTGAGTTTTTGAGTTTAAATTTGAATTTAAGTTTTTCTAAATTGGATTTCTTAATTAGAACCATTCTCCTAAGGACCATCGTGCCTGATATTGAGGCTTGGACGACATTTTCGAGAGAGGAATTCTACGAGGATCGTGAAGCGAATCAACGACCTATTGCAATTGAATCTTGGCCTCGCAGACATACCAAAGGAAGGACGTCGCAATATGAGGATTCAGTGATTTTAGTGAAGAAATTGGAGATCATCATTCAGTCGCCCAGACAATGTATAATAATTGGTCGGAACTGTTTTCAAATGTAGTGGAAGTTTCTTTTGAATCTTTCTGGAAAATCTCTACTTCTCAAATTGATACCTCCAATAATTAGGGTTGATCAAATTGAGATATAAAGATTAGGGTTAGGGTTATTCAAATTAATATTAATGTATCAATTAACAATACATTAGTTATTAATGGGGTTAATAAGAGTAGGGTTATAGTAGCACAACAGCCTATAATATATTTCATTTACAAACCTTAATTAGAATTTATGCTAAGTTTGTAAATTAGTTATGCCTTTCAGCGTTCATCGAGTTGTTAGCACTTATGTTATTTGTTGTATGTTGAAAATGGATGAAAATGAATCTTATCCTTAAGTCAATGGAACCAGTAATATAATATATAAAATATTAAGTTAAGCTAACCAAATATAGAACAAATAACTATTCATATTTATTTAAAGACAAAAATCGTTATATTCATAAATAAATGCTAAAAATAAAAATAATCTAGAATCATTATGGAATCTGAGCGCTAGAGATCAGGGTTACCATTCACGCGATTTGTTGAAATATTCATGCTAGGCATACAAAAAGTGAAGGATGGCTTCCATTCTTATTGCCAAGGTTATAAATTGAGATATCATCTGTGTAAAATACTCCTTTTTAGATGTTTCAAGACTCAAAAGAATCTCGGATTCGTATTGCAAAGCTATGGGGATGTTGAGTAATCCGGATAAATCTTGCTTTGCTCTTAACAATTTCTCTGAAGAAGAAACAAACTCCTTCCTGAACTTGATCCCACCCCAGAAAAAAGGCCTTGAAGAAGGAATTAAATATTTTGGTTCTTTATAAAACCTAATCCATACAGAAAGAAGGATTGAGGATGGCTTGTCCTTAAAGTGGAAGCAATGATTTTCTCTTGGGTTAATAGAACCTTATCTAGAGGGGGCCACCTGGTGCTGCTTAAATCTGTTCTGAAATGTATCTTTGTATTTTGGAACTCCATAACGACCTTTCCCAGAGGCATTTTGGAGAAAATAAGGAGGATAAGTTGTAGATACTTGTGGGCAGGCCATCAATCCCTTGGGATGTCCATTTGGCTAGTTGGTTCGCCATCATTATTCCAAAAAACCTTGGGGATGGGGAGGGACTCAAAGATATTCATCCCTTTGCTCGTGTACTAGCAAGCTAAAACCTTTGGCAAGGGAATTCTCTTTGGTCGAGAGTTCTTCACTCGAAACATTTTGCTAATTTATCCATATTGGAATGGTTTTGTCTTCAAGAGAAACCCTCAAGGGATTCTATCATGTGGAAATATTTAGTGGAAGTCTTTTCAGTTGTCTGAAAATGGGCAATATGGGAAATTGGTAATCGAAGAAACCTAGGATTAGGAGAGGAGCCTTGGCTAGGAGCAGGGGACAATTTCAGGCTTTCTGAACATTTGGTTCAGCTTCTTAAAACCCTCAACCTCTTCCTCTTA
>SNQJ01S0070938.1:0-20618 GCA_010110895.2 Picea sitchensis
GTTATCTCTTAAAGTTCCTATGAATACATCAATCAAGTGCTCATCTGGAATATTTGTTACCTTTATATTCAATCTTTGGAAGTTCTCAATGTGCTCTGTAACTTAACCCTTTTGCTTGAGATTTATCAATTGGCTAAAGAAGGCATTGCTCCTTGTATCCTCATGGTGTGTTATCATTTCTTCCGTGAAAATTGTCCAAGTGATGAGTGATTTACGAGAACAAAACCATCTATACCATACAAATTGATTGGGTTCTAAATATAAAGAAGCAATTCATACCTTTTGTGTATGTGGAACATTATGTAGATCAAAGAATTGCTCCATCTAAAGTATCCGTGTGATAGGTTCCTTTCCATCAAACTTCCACATATCGATCTTAGAAACGTGGTTGGTTTTCAACCCAAAGTTAGAGTTTCTCCATTCTTGATTTACCTTCCTTGTGTCCTCATCATGAATTTCATGGGATGCATTTTCACTTTCAGGCATCCTCTCTATTACGAAATTTTTCAATCCTTCCATGATCTCCTCTTTTAAACCATCCATATTAGTATTTATTGCCTCCAACTTAGCTTCCATATCTTGTAGTTCATCTTTTTTTACTGTCTTCTTTTGTAAATCATTTATGTCCCTACGCATTTCTTCACCTTCATCAAGAGTCCAATTAGGATTTGTTTGGAGGCTTATTTGGTGTAGAAGTTCCCTTTTGGGTGGCATGTTGGCCAAGTATCACTTTTGAACCTTGATTTTGAGGGTGGTTCTTCTAGACAATATTTCTTCTCCTGCATCTCCAAAGTTTTATTATACGGGTGACTTTATTTTTGTAGTTCTATGATATTTATTCTCTACAATGCCACCCAGTGCGATCAAAATTGGATGTTCCAAATTGAAGTTCTGTTAACTTGCCCGAAACCTTGTTGTTGATTTTTGGCCTTTCGAGAAGATATCACTTGTATAGCATTCACCACACAAAATAATTTATATTAAATTGAAACTTCGTGCCAGAAATACTACACAATGTCCACTATCCAATGAAACCCGGTATCACTCAATTTGGATGAATAATTTATGATTGTTTTTACACGGAACACCTTCTTGATACTAATTAAATGGGACTAGTCATATACCCTATATTCCACAGGATGTATCTACAAATTTAAGATGACCCAAAGGTGAAATTTTACCACAAATACCTTACTGTTTCTATGAATAGCCTCTAATTTTTAGGGTCTGAAATGTTATAGAAAACGTTTTATAGTGAAAATTATGATGACTTCGGTTTAGGATGATTCGAACCCTATCTTGCCTGGGGTTGTATCTTTTAAATTATAAGGCCTCAGGAGACTAAATTTTAACCCAATGTACCTTGTTTCGTCTACTAAATATCCTCAAGTTGTTCCTTAAAACATTGTAGAAAGAAGTTATAGAAATTGAGGTTTATGAGATGTAGCTTGACAAAACCCTAAGACCTTGAGCTTTTATACCACATGTTAAGAACCAAAATATCAATATAGCATAGAAAAACCTCAAAATAAGTACTCAACTCCTTGAAAAGAGATAAATTAGGATAATAAACCTCTTCGAGGGGCAAACCTCATATGTCCACATAAATGTACAATTAAAGATTATTCAAAATGAAAATGTCTCGCTTGGTATATAGGAGACTAGGAGATATAATTACAATAATGGACTAAAGTAGACATAAATAAAAATAACATTATTGATATAATATGCCCCAATTAATGGGTAATGAGAAACTATTTAAGGCTTAAAAAAAATGTATATAATTCTTTGGCAAAGAAAATATGGCCACATCAGATTGCAGGGTGGAAAAAACAACTGTGGTCATGCATTTTGGGATCTACCATACAAAATCAAACTATTCACTTGGCTTGTCATGGAGAATAAAATTTTATCTTGGGAAAACCCAACCGAGGAAAAGAGGCTAGAATGGCCCCGGTATTTTCCCATTATGTTCGATGGATTCTGAGATGGTGTTACACTTGTTTGTTAACTACACTTTTACTCTAAAACTTTCGCAGTTTTTAACTGCAATTTATAGTTTAAGTTCTTCCTGGGGTGGCATATCTGTTACAAATTGTTTTGACTACTTGGTTGAAAAGAGAAGGTTTATAATTTTTCTTCCCTCATTGGCTTGTTGGTTTATCTGGATGGAATCAATTTTTTTCATATTTGATTCTCATATTCCCTCCATACAGGGGGTTGCTCTTAAACTTTTTAGGGATTTTGGAAAATTCTTTTGGAATGAGGTCTCGAAAAGGAAAGAGTCCCAAATTCAAAAAGACACTTGCTATAACTCTAGCTTTTGTAGCCTAGTTTGATAGAGCGACCCAAGAAAATGGGATTTTGAGTGGGGTTGGTGGAGTAATAAAGCTATCTGGAAATATTTTTTACAGGTGGACTCTAATCTGTGTCCCTCGTATTTGTGCTCGGACCACAGATTAGAGGGACACACTTCTTGGAGTGTGGGCATCCTTAATCTTGGCAACTCGGTTGGACATTGTTCAGCTACAAGTCTTGGGAGACTCAAAAATTGTGATAGATTGGTTGAATAATAGGGGAACTCTTCAATTCAGTACACTTATGGGTTGGCTGGACCAGATACAGGAATTAAAAATTTCTTTCAACAACATCAGTTTTGCTCACATCTGAAGAAAATGGGGAGGTAGACATCTTATCAAAAAATGCTTCAAATGCCAAAGGAAAGACCCGATACAAAAAATGGATGCGATGGTCATGAGGGTCCCTCCCATTTTATGCATCTCTTTTTGTGACTGGTTTTATCTCTAGTTTTGGTAGTTTTCGCTATTTAGCTGGTCTTGGGTGCCTCCCCCACTACAGAGTTATATGCATCTTTATATTTTTTATCAAGCTTTGAGAGAAGCTTTGTAAATTCTTAAATCATTTGAAGGTCTGTTGTGAAATACTTTCTTTGGTAGTGACTTTGGAGATGGATGCAACTATCAGTTATATGTATTGTTTTGTGAACAACATATATTTAATATATTGAGAAATTTACCGAGAAAAAAGAAGGAATAAAGAAAGATGTGGTGATGTGTGTAGCTCAATGTTTAAATGTATATGAAGCCACAAATATTAAGTAGAAAATAATGTATATATCTAGCCATTTAACTACTAAACTTAAAATTATAGTACGACTACTTTTTTGTTTATAGTACTATCACTTTTTTGTTTAGACATTCTTAAACACTTACATGGAAAGATATATAATGAAAACAAATATTTAGATTCTTCAACTTCTAATTAAAAATCACCAAACACCCAATTCATAAAATAAATTACTTATACTCTTTTTATAGAAGGTAATGAGAATCCCCATTAATCACAATCAAAGACTTAAAATTGTATAATTGTTTGACGATTTATATTAATCGTCCTCCTCGGCATCTTCCAAAAGTTAAAATAAAAAGTCTCTCGCAAATGTTAATTTTCCATATATTTTCACTAAGCACTCAAAGCAAATGCAAAATAAAGATGAAAATTGTATACCTTTTCATAAACATAAACATGGAATTAGAAAACTTGATACCAAGAAAATGTTGTTAATAAAAAACTGAGAAAAATCCAAATTAAATACTATGTCAAGATTAAGTATTGGCATAACAAATATTTTTAATTAATATTATTGTTAAATTTACAACGACCAGGTAGTTAGGTTAGAGGGCATGTTACAAATAAGAATTAGTTAATAAATATAAACTTTAATGTGATTTTTGTTATTTTTATTTTTAATTATGAAAATTGGTTTGATTTGAGTTAGGTTCGAGATTAAGTTTACTAGTTGCCACTATAACCCAAGAGTATATTTAATAGCTCGCAAAATCAAACCATTTTAGTAGTCACCATCACTACTCAACATATAAGAATTTGTTGAATTCAAATGAATAAAATATAGCTTTCATGTACCAAGGGAAAATATTCGTTGAGATTTTATCTATTACATGATTGGCACAACACAATAGTGGACTAATTATATATGCAGGATATTTCTTCCACAACCCCCTGCTTTCCGGTTAGACCTTGCCCTTGAAATGTTACAAATAGTTTTGACTATGGAAACCATAAAGAAAAACTATGAGAACTATAAAGAGAGACCACATTTATGATATTCGTGCAAATTGTCACATAATGTCAAATGCTAGCAATAATATCTTAGTTCCAAAGTGGTATTTATTAGTCCATGCCTAAAGGCATTAAGGGGACTATAGTGATCGATAATTTGTTAACTTCATATTAATATGTCCTTTGACTATAAATTTTTTCATCGTAATATGTTATTCGAACTATAGAACTAAAAACATTATTTTTATATAATAAAAGAAACATTATATGTCATCGTCTCAATGGAGAATAGATTCAAAGTCTTATTGCGAACATTTTTATTCCCAATGTTGTAAATGTCTAGATATCCAAAGTTTGAGCATGGTGAATTATTTTTTAATTTTTTATTTTTTATTGAAATGTTTACATCACAGAATTTTTTTTTTTGAGCATCAACGTTCTTTTTTAGTATTTATTTAATGTTTTTTATTATTTCTATTTGTATTGATGTTTACATATAGAAAGTTTTGAGCATTGACACTCTTTTGAGGTACTTGAATAGGCTTTGTGAAGCAAATGTTTACATAGCCTGAGGCCCTTAAAACTGACTGACTTAAATGTTTGCATGGCGTGAGGGCCCATGTAGACTGACATCCTTAAATGTTTACTTAAAAGGCTTCTCCGCGATTACATTTTTCCTCGAATTTTTCCATACAGTGTTGCAGTGAATTTGGACAATATTGTGTTGTCCATACTCGGATAGCCATCATATGTTTCATACTTCTTCTATTCTTGGTCTGAATTTAGTCATCGTTGAAGATACATATATTGTTTCTTGGTTTTGTTGGTTACTTCTTGTTATTTGGTTTGTTGGTTCATCGGTTTCTGCTTGTTTTTGTTTGGTTCAGCTTTGCAAGGTTGAGGGTCAACTTTGAGTTAATGGACACTGTTAGTGCTTTGTTGCTGTTTTTTTTTCAACTTTGCAAGGTTGGGGTTTTGCATCCAGCGAGTTGGAGTTGTTTTCTTCACTTTGTGGTGTTCAAGTCCCACACCCGCAAGTCACACCTAAACATGTCATTCATTGTTGCTGAGTAAGTTTCGATACCATGGTTTCATTTGTATTCGTTCTTTGTTGTTTATTGTTTGCACTTTGCAAGTAATAATGTTTAGGTACTTCCACTTGCATGGCCATCATATGTTTCTGATTTCTTCTATGCTTGGAATACAATTTGGTCATCATTGAAGATACATATATTATTTACCGGTTCACTAGTTATTTCTTGTTCACTGGTTCATTGGCTCGTCGGTTGTTGCTTGTTATTGTTTGGTTCAACTTTGCAAGTTTGATGTCTGGACCTAAGGATTCGATAATGTTGGTGCTTTCAACTGGTATGTTGTTTTGTTGCTTGTTTTGTTTTTTTTTTTTTTTTTTTTTTTTTTTTTTTTTTTTTTTTTTTTTTTTTTGCACTTTGCAGGGTTGAAATTGTGCACTTGCAATTGGACCTATGATTTTGTCATTTATCATTGATGAGTAAGTTTCAATAGCATAATTTCATTTGTATTCATTATTTGTTGTTCACTATTTGCAGAGTAAGAATGTAAGAGTATTTGAACCACTGCACCCACAAGTGGACATGCGGTTGCAGCCGTTTCATCGATGCTTGAGTAAGTTTCAATAGCATAATTTCATTTGTATTCATTGTTGCCATTTTGCAAGTAAGAATATGTAAGTATTTATTCATCATTCTTATCCTTAGACTTTCCATAGAGGTTGACATATCTTTTTTTCTCCTCTTAAATTTTCCTCTGATTTTTTTCCGAGGCTCCGCACCATGTGCATGCCAATGTTGTATCTTTGACTATCATTTTTTATAGCATTACAAATACTGATCCTTTGCCTTATGTGACGAAATGGAAATCTAACACCTATCATATCACGCATATCCCATATAGAGATGAACCCGGAATGTCTGTCACATGAAAAATGTGATGTCAATCTTGTTGCCTTTGCGGGATGTTCTTGTAGAATAAAACTACACATAGGTGTAGAAGGGATAAGTATGAATTTTCTAGCAGTGCCTAGGTTGCAACAAAATTGCACAAAATTGGAATATCTTTCCATCCTTCTCTTAATTTTTGCTCCAATTTTTTCTCTAAACTCTGAACCATACCATGCCTTTGCAAAATGTTCTTGTAGAAGAAAAAATATGTTGAAATGGTGATAGCAAGAGCAGTATTTCGTTGATTTCAAATTGAAATATTCAATCTCTATGCTGCTCCACGTGCAATATTTCTAACACAATGAATTTTTTCTCAAATGCATCACACCATTTATCTTGGGCCCAATCCATTATCATTCTAGGATACTTTAGTGTTGACATGCTACAAAATAGTGCCATAACAAAACAATTGGAAAAATACTTGTGCAATTACTATGTCCGCTTTCTTTTGGTTAATATAAAACATGTACAAAAGGCACTTCTTGACCATATATGGTGAAATATTCCCATATCAAAATACAACCTCTTTATCTTGTACACAGACCGGTCTAACCACTATGCAATTTGTCTCTGCTTGAATTATGAAATATACATCAAAGATATTACAAGAGTATATTTCCATGTCTCAAAGCATATCTGGATACTTTGTTGCACAAACCAAATCATTCAGCTAGGATCGTCCAACTTCTTAATATTTTCTATATTGTAATATATTTTTAGCCAAGAAAAATTCTATATAATCACAACCATGGATCAAAAAGGTTCGTACTTTAATACTCCCATTTTTCTATTCCTTTTGCTTAGCATTTTTTTTATGTACATATTACTTGTTTTCCCTTGCATACCAACTTACATTCATTTTCATTATATTTTGCCCATTCCCACATTGAAACAAATAGAATAGCTGGAAGACTAAGGACCCTTTACCACAAATGTAGAAGAAGAGATACAACGGTGCATGCTTCTACTCTTATTGCATATTCAATTGTTTTGTATTTAATTTATTATATACGTATATTTGTTCTCTTTGCTTTGCACCTAATTTTATTGTATGGCAACCCAGATACACATTGTCTTCCTACCTTAATAGTGTATCTTCCTTTGTCTTGAATTGTATTTTCTGTGCTACTACATTTAAATAAATAGAAATGTATTTATTTTTTTAACATGTCTTTCTACATACCAACTTACCTGCATGTCCATTTTTTTTTCTACATTGCTACATTGGAAAGAAACATATTGGTTGGACAAGAAGATAAATTCTTATATGCTGCAACCGGAGGAAGCTAAAATTCACAATCTTGGCATTTATTACCAATTTTGATGGTGGAAATCAAACTTACAAATGGTAGGTGGATGAAGCTGGACTGAAAATGATTTGGAAACAATGGGCCTTTGTTGAGAATTTTCGGTTCGAACATTTAAGCCCCATTTTATTTTCCCACTCTCTATTGTCCTTTTTCCCCTCTTCTATATGGCAGATTCCCCTTTCTTTTCCCTCTACTTTCTCTTTCCGGTTACTTAGTCATTTTCTGAAAATGTCTAGGTGCAGGGTTAGCGGACTCAGGGTTCACATTTATTCTCATTCTTCTATCTCACGAGGTCCGGCCGATGGCTTCCTCATTCCATACTTAGCCCTCTTCGATCGTGATTTATTGTGTTGGCGGGCTCAAAATTATGCCTATATCTTTGAGGGTTCTGCGATATATAGATTGGTTGTCGGACTCCCCCCATCATGCCCTATTTAAATTATTTACACATTTTAATACACAAATTATGAGACGCCACAATTTGTTGTGGTCCTCATGTTTCTGAGTATCCCTTATTTTTATTTCATATTCCATCTCCTTTAATTTTGTATGTGACATTGAACAATTATGAATATTATACAATGCATATGCCTATTCGGTCCTTTTTGATGTTCATGTACACATGCTTGCATCAAAACAAGTTGGACTAGTGACATGGGCATGGGAAGTCAATCATCGCAAACATCAATGGATAATAGGGCCAAGGTAAATATTCATACATTGTGCTCTTGATATGTTTACCAAACCATTGTCCCTGAGCTATTTATTCATCTATGCCATGATAAATATGTTGATTTCATACATAACACATACTTTATAGTTCACAAGAAGTATTAATGAGTGCAAGTGAGATGTCGAACATGGTCTGGATTCTGCAAACTGAGAGGTCTAGTTGCAAAACTCTAGCTGCATACTTCATCCAAGTTTTGTGTCTATGTATTTTTATTTTATGCGAGGGAAAAAAGAAAACAAAAAATAATCACGGACCACCATTCATAGTACTTTTTCTTGTTCAAAAATGTCATGGTCTAAACTTATGACACCTAATATACTATCGATAGAAGGCATGAACATTTGCTGAACTGGAAAAGTGTTCATTGGGAACATAATGGTCATTTATAGAACCTACTTGGACAAAGGAAAACAAAACTAGATGCATTGTCCGTAATGAATGAAAGACATGGAATCATGATGATAGCCATAGCGACTATCCCTACAACTTGTCCAAAACATGTAGAAAATATATTTCCGGGTAATGGGATATCCATTACAAATTTAATATATTTGAGGAAAGCGATTATATGACTATGGTGATTGTGATTGGATTATGTCGCTCAGCGGAAACAAGTATTGTGGAAAAAATTCCCATGATTTGTTAATAATATCATTTCATCCTAGACACACAACAATCATCCAACTTGCATAGAGAAACAACACTTACCCAATCAGACCATTGGTGCAGCTCAATATAATAAAAACCTCGGAAAAATGCTCAGCATGGCAAGAAAGAGATAATTTCATATAATAAGCCTCTTGAGGGGGCAACCTCTTTTTACCCACTTAAATGTTCAAATACAAGATGATTCAAGTAATGTCTCCTTGATATATATAGGAGACTAGGAGGTATAATTACAACTAATTTCAAAAGTAACATAAATAAAATAACATTACTAATATAATATGCCCCAATTAAGGGGTAATGAGCCAATAATGGGACACACATGCCTTCCCTTGAGACAAGTGTTTTTCCACAACACTTGAGTAACTCCTAGATATACGTATAAAGACTCATCTTCCCAAGTGGAATCTTGATGGTGGTTTTACTCCATTTAATGAGGATACTCTTACGGAAATGGATCTATTCCTGTTGGTGAATTCTTGTGTCAATGATGGCTTGAGGGCTCAATATGATTTTTCCTTCCTTGTCAATTCACGGAAATATAGTTTTGGCTGGGATCTTGTCACCTATAACCTTCTTTAAGCATGGGGAAACATGAGTATGATTAGCTTAGTACCAATCTTTTGCAACTCCAATTTGTTTGCCATGGTACCAATCTTTTTTAACCACCTTATAGGGCCATAGTGCTTTGGTGATAATTTATCCTTCTTAGCTTGCTTGAGGGACATGTTTGTATGGTTGTATTAGTCTTTAAAACACTTGATCCCCTACTTCAAAACTTATTTTCTTCTGATGTTGATCGCTTGTTGTTTCATGTGATTATATTGCCATGGTCAAGTTGTCCTTTAAAGATTTGGAGAACTTGTTATTGATTCTCGATGTGATCTTCCACTTGAACCTTAGATTTTTTCTTTTTAGAGGAAGTGATGGAAGGAGGTGGTATCCATAAAGGTACCATAAATGGTGTCATTTTTGTTTCTTGATCTGAAAGGAAGTGTCATACCACCATTACGCCAAGGGTAACCATTTGAACCATTATGTTTGTTTATCGAGACAAAGCAACGAAGGTAGTCTTGCAGAACTGTTTGTTCACTATCTCGGTTTTCCCATCAAATTGAGGATGATAGAATGAGCTATGGGCAATTGAGTACCCAAACAAAGAAAATAATTACGTCCAAAAATGTGCAGTGAAGATGGGATCTCTGTCACCCACAATGAATCTTTGGGCTGCCATGTAGCTGGTATCTCCATGAATGTGGTGGCAGCTGTACTAACTTTGAAGGGATGAGAGAGAGCACAAAGGTGTGCATACTTGGTCAATCTACCAAGCAATCACCATGATGACCTCTTTCCTTCAAACTTTGGTAACCATGTGATGAAATCCATGGAAACCTCCTCAATGTTGACTTGGCATGGATAATGGTTGTAAAAAGACACGGGGTCTTAATTGTTTCCACCTTATTTTGTTGTGGAAACCAAACATTCAGTCACAAACCTTTGAACATCAGGTTTAAGGCCATCCCAAAAAATCCATCTTGACTCTATGGTAGGTTTTCAAAATCCCAAGTGCCCTCTTACAGAAGTTATTGCAATTCCAATAGTACCTTTTGTTTGAGTTGGGAGTTCTTACATAAATATAAAGCGATCTTTGTACCATGGTGAATCATTTTTTCCATGTAAATGTATTGTATCCACTGGAATCCTACTATAACCTTTGAATGAGTCCACACTTTTCTTCATTCTTCCATTCATCCCTTGCTTCTATTATCAATCGGGTTGGATGGTCGAGATAACCAGAGGCCTCAACATCTTCATCCTTTCTTGAGAGTGCATGCATACAACATTTTGCTTCCCCTTTTATAGAAAATTTCAAAATCATAGCAATATCTTGGTTAACCATTTTTTTTATTCTTGAAGATGGTCTTTGTTCGAAGTATTTAAGACTATCATGATCTGTTTTTGACCTTGAAGTGCCTACCTATTAGGTAAGGCGCCATTTCTTCAATACATGTAGTATTGCCATCATTTCCTTCTCATAAAATGGGTTTGTGTAAGTCCTTTCCCTTGAGTGAATGACTTTCAAAGCGAGGGGTCTTCCTTGTTGCATTAGGATAGCACCGATTCCATTTCAGGGGCATCACATTCCACAATAAAGGTTTTATGAAGTCTGGAGTGGTCAGGAGGCGGAGCTTTACACATCCACTATTTAAGTTGTTGAAAGATTTAGGTGCCTCACGGAGTCCATGAAAATGCATCCTTCTTAGTTAATTAATGGATTAAAGGTGTTGTTATTCTTCCCTAGTTCCAAACAAACTTAGGTTAACACATCAAACCCAAAATCCTCTAAGATTCTTGATGTTTTGTAATCGGCTAGTCCATCATGGCCTTAATCTTATTAGGTCTACCTTGACACCTTCATGAGATCTGATATGACCCAAATACTCTACCTCCTTTACTCCAAAGAAACATTTGGATGGTTTGGCATATAGTTGTTTCTGCTCCTTTGATGGATTGTAGCTCCTTGTCAACATGTCACACATAGTCCTCCCAAGACTTACTTTATAGGTGTAGTATATCATCAAAAATACTAACACAAATTTTGAAGGGCTTGAAAATGGAATTCATGTGCTGGATGTGGAAGGTGCATTGTAAGGCCAAAGGCATGACCAAAATTCATAATGGCCTTCATGAGTTTGGAATGTTGTTTTGGGATATCTTCTTCCTTCATTCGATATGATGATACCCTGAATGGAGGAGATCCAATTTTGTGGAAATAGATTGCTCCATGTGGTTCATCTAGCAATTCATCAATGGCGGAATGAAACTTATCTTTAATAGTGATCTTGTTGAGCTCTCTATAATATGGACACATATGCCATGGGCTATCTTTCTTGAATACCATTACCAGCGGTGTAGAGTGAGAACTTTGCTAGGTCTAATAATGCCAGCCTCTAACATTTCTTCAACCATGTCAATTTCACTCTTAAGGGCATAAGAGATTGTCTGTATGGCTGATGTTAGGAGAACCTCCCAAAGAAGAATTAGGTGAATTTCATGATCCTTGATTTGAGTGGGTGGAAGACCTTTGGGAATATCTTCAAATACTTTGGAATGCTTATCAATGATCCTTTGGAGATCTTGAGGAATAGATGGCTTAGATGTTTGAACATCTAGTGAGCATAGTTATTGCAATAGCATGCTTGATGCCCCTTTTTCAATAATTTCATCATGCCATTAGATCTTATCATATGCTGGGTTTCTTTGTGAGTACCTCTTAACTCACATTTTTTTCCTTCCAATGAAAATTTCATGAAGCGTTCTTGAAAATTAAAATCCATTGTTCCTAATGAAAGTTGTAACCATTGGATTCCCTGTGTACATCACCTCCCATGGGTATAGAAATCATTGGACTATTCATTACATATTCCCCATAGTAAGATTGATATTATTTCATTTTTCTGAGCAATTGATGGTTCCTCCATCTGCGATCATTACTTGAAACTCTGGTGCTATATATACAAAGCAATTGGGAACTGGCTAATTTATAGTGAATGAAATTAAGGTATTGCAGTCAATTAAAACTATTACCTTTTATTTTTTATGTATCCTTAGATCTTGAGGGTTTGGTGCTAATTCCGGCCATTGCATTACGATATCATGGGAGTCAACTCTTCGAGGATAGAAATTGCTTCCTCACGTTTTCATCTTGAGATGGTTCTTGTTCTTGTTCTTTACTTCCCTGTACAATCTATGTGTAGAATGAACATACCATACACACTTATGTCCCTTGTCCTGATTAAAGCGCAAACCTTTTGCTTTTTCTTTCCTCAATTGTTGAGGTGTCAACCTTGTAGGTTGAGGTGTTTTAGAAGAAGGAGAATTGTTCTCTCTATAGATGTTAGGATTGAGTCCTTCCTAGTAGCCATAGCCATATTTTTACTTTCAACATTTCTTGCCACCTTAAATGCATTTCTCCAATGATTTGGGTTCCCAAAGTGAACCTCATGTTGATTGTTATCCTTTAAAGTTCTATGAATACATCAATCAAGTGCTCATCACGGAATGTCAGGGTTACCTTTATATTCAATCTTTAGAGTTCTCAATGTGCTTGATGTTGAACCCTTTATGAGATTTATCAATTGGCTAAGAAGGTGTTGCTCCTTGTATCCTCATAGTGTGCTATCATTTCTTAGTCATGTGTCCAAGTGGCAGTGATTTGCGAGAAAAAAGATATCAATACCATACAATTTGATTGGGTTCTAAATATAAAGTAATAATTCATACCTTTTGTGTATGAAATTCTGGAAATGAAAAGAATTGTTCCATCACGAGAAATCTATCCATGTGATTGGTCCCTTGCCATCAAACTTCCTCTCATATCAATCTTAGGAATGTGGTTGGTCTTCAAATTGAAAGTTGGAGTTTCTCCATTCTTGATTCACCTTATTGTGTCCTCATCATGAATTTCATGGGATGCATTTCCTCTTCAGTGTCTTCTCTGGTATGAAATTTTCAATACTTCCATGTTCTCCCTTTTAAACCTCCATCATCTCTTGTAGTTCATCTTTTGTTACATTCTTCTTTTGTAAATCAATTTTATGTCCCTAGCATTTCTTCACCTTCATCCAAAGAGTTAAGTAGGTTAATGGAGCTTATTTAGTTATAGAAGTTCCCTTTTGGTTGGCATGTTGGCCAAGTATCACTTTGAACCTTGATTTTGAGGTTACGCTGGAATGATAAATTACATTGTATCTCCCAAGTTTCATCCATGCAGATTTATGAAACTTTCTTTTATATAGTTATCTAATATTTCTTCTCCAATACCGAGGTCACGATCAAATTTGGATGTGCCAAGTGGTATTTACATTAACTTCCCCACAACTTGATGATTTTTTCCTTTCGAGGAGATCTCACTTGTATAAGCGTTCCCATGGTATTCATATATAATTATGAAACTCGCACAAAAAGTACTACAGAATGTCCACGATCAATGAAACTAGTCCCACTCAATTTTGATACTCTAGGAATAAGTTATGATTGTTTACGGAACACCTTCTTGAGACTAGTCAATAGGACTAGTGGTGCCCTATCTTACGGGGTGCATCTACAAATTTAAGATGAATCAGAAGATGAAATTTTTAAGATACCACTAATTTCTGTGAATATCCTCACGATTTCAGGTTCTGGCTTATTATAGGAAAAAATTTATAGCGAAAAATTATGCAATATTTCGGTTAGGGAGGTTTAGAACCCTATCTCATCTTTAAAGCGTATCTCACAGATGCATAAGGCCTCGATGAAGTTTTAACAAAACATACCTCGATCCATCTACTAAATATCCTCAAGGCGTTCCTTATGAAATATTGTAGAAAAATAGTTATGGCAAAGGAATTCCAAGGTGTCTCCGGATGCTTGTGAAACCCAAGATGAGCTCATTACCATATGTTAAGAACCAAATATCAATATAGCATAGAAAAACCTCGACAAAGTACTCAACGCCTTGAAAAGAGATAATTTCAAATGATAAGCCTCTTAGAGCCTCCTTTTACCCCATAAATGTTCAAGTACAAGATCATTCCAAATGAAATGTCTCCTTGGTATATATGGAGACTAGGAGGTATAATTATAACTAATGGCCTAAATCCAACATAAATAAAATAACATTACTAATATAATATGCCCCAATTAAGGGGGTAATGAGCCAATATTAGGGCTTAACGATGCTTGTCACACTTTCGTGAGAAAGGCTTCGACTTTCATAACACATTCTCCATATGAAATATGGAGAGTTAGACTGCGACAAGGAAATGGTATCGTTCTCCCTATCCATTTTTTTTTCCTTTTCCTTTCACGTGTTCATATATCTTCATTATGTTACACAACTATTACACTATTTCATGTTGCAATTGCAATTGTTCGACAGTCTCAGATGTAGCAGCGAAACCCCGCGACCTTGAGCTCTGATACCATATGTTAAGAACCAAATATCAATATAGCATAGAAAAACCTCAGCAAAAGTACTCAACGCCTTGAAAAAGAGATAATTTCAAATAATAAGCCTCTTCGAGGGGGCAACCTCCTTTTACCCCACTTAAATGTTCAAGTACAAGATCATTCCAAATGAAAATGTCTCCTTGGTATATATAGGAGACTAGGAGGTATAATTATAACTAATGGCCTAAATCCAACATAAATAAAATAACATTACTAATATAATATGCCCCAATTAAGGGGTAATGAGCCAATATTAGGGCTTAACAGTAACTGTCACACTCGTGAGAAAACTCGACTCGCAACACATTCTCCATATGAAATATGGAGAGTTAGACTGCGACAAGGAAATGGTATCGTTCTCCCTATCCATTTTTTTCCTTTCCTTTCACGTGTTCATATATCTTCATTATGTTACACAACTATTACACTTTTCCATGTTGCAATTGCAATTGTTCGACACCTATTCAAATTTGTTTTCCTCAATGGAACAACAATTGCATAAAGGGCATTTCCACTTATGCTCTTCAAAAATATAACAAAGAAAAGAGATGTTAAGGAAAGGATATTTCGCACAACCCAAGAAAAAATTGTAACAGAATTGCAAGAAAACATAGTACAGGTCTCAAGAAACTAACTAGCTCCACAACTGTTGTGCATATACATCTACAATTACATCCACACTTTGCTCATAAAAATTGCCTTGACCAATTTTCTGCAGTTTTTTTGTTGTGCAGTTGTATATTATATTGTTCAATATATTAACTACTATGCTCACATGCCTAGGTTGAGGGTGTTTTGGTTGCAGCGAATGCATACTCGACCCTTTTCAAGCTTGTATGTGCCAAATGCAACTCTCCTGCTTCTGCCTCTGCTTTCATAAATGATGATACAATTTATTGTCTACGATGCAGTAAAAATTTCCCTTACATATATAGACATTACCTCAATGCTGCAATCTGAACTGTCAGCAACACAATCATACATTGTACAATTAGACAACCTATGTTGCAAGATGTGCTTCTTGGGTTAGCGGAATTTCCATATGAAGTATACCTACAGAAAAAGGAAAACAATGTCTACATGCTACGCGACTTTACAATCCATATAAAATTTACATTAAATGAGGACAATTCCATACTACATATCGGCTGAGCCAAGAAAAAAAAAATTAAGATCAAGTGTTCGCAAGAAACAAAACAATCTCATGTGTATTTGTCCATGCCACCCAATGAGTTTATGAATAGAGTTTTGCAGTGCCATGGCAAGTTGAACTGGAAGCACATAAGATTGTCCAGTCTAGGAATGAGAAGCATGACGAAAAACCCCATACAAAGTATCCCACAGTGAATAAATCGGGTCCATCCTTTGAACTGTCAAAATGGCTTGATCCTCTGAACGAAACCATCAGGCATTTCCAATAATATTGGAAATTTGGTATTGTTAGAACTGGTAATGATAGAACATAGTGCTATCAGAATCAAATGTTCATAGTGATCTTTCTTCATGGTAAAATAGTAATCGGAAAATTTTGTTGGTGCCCATTTGGGGATTTGGTTATAGTTGGGATACAATGCCCAATCTCCATTGGTTTTCTGTTGTCTTGTGTTTGGAAGAATTTTTTTCATGTGCTTTCATGTTGTAGTTCAAGGTTCTCATGGGCCCGGTTTATGAATTATGGTTGGATGATACATTCAGGATCTTAGCAATTTTTCTATGATCTTAAAGAATATAAAAGACCTACTTTGCCTTTTAATGTAGGCTTTGTGAAGCAAATGTAATATGTAGCTCATTTTAGCACTTTTACTTGATCGATGAAATTACCAAAATTCATCTTCAAAAATATTTTGAAATAAAAGGATATATACTATGTGAATTCTAGTGGAACTATCATATCAACCATACAGAATTAAAATTAAAATTCGTCTTTGTTATACTTACGGTGAAGTTGGCAGTACAATAATTTTACTTGAACATCCCAAAACTGATTTTCCTGTAGCTTTTCGATGCTTCTCTTATGCAAACACATCCTGGAAAGTCTAAGCATGACTCACTTTATTTATTCCTTGATTGAAGAGCATGTTCACCTATTTAATGAACTTTATAGTTACTATTAAGACCATTAATGGGAATTTTTTAACACCAATTCCTACTTCCAAAAATTGCCATGCCCTTTCTTTTTGCCCTCTGCTTCCCTTTTTGGTTACTTAGTCATTTTTCAGAAAAATGTTTAGGTGTGCAGGTTGGTGGATTCACGTGTTCAGATTTCCACTGATGTTTTTATATCAGGAATCCGACCGACCGCTCCCCCGTTCCATATTCAACAACTTTTTGGTTCACGGGTTTAAGGGTAGGCGGGTTCAACATTGCGTTTACATTGTTTTGTTGCCTGCAAACAGCACTTGGACTTCCCCGATCTACAAATTGACAACCAAATCCGCCCTTCTTTTTCTCCTTTACTTTTTCTTTCTGGTTACTTAGTCATTTTTCCGAATATGTTTCATGCTTTTATATCACGAGTCCGACCAACCACTTCCCCATTCCATACTTGGCCACTATTTCCATTGACAGTTCCCGTTTAGGCTTGCTCAACATTGGGATTCCATTATCCCGCGACCTATAAACAACACTCAAGCTTCTGCGATATACAAATTGACCATCGAATTCCATCATTATGCCATGTTCCATGTTACATATTTTGTAGTCAAAAGTTCAGAGACATACAATTTGACCATCGGGCCCTCACATCTACTAAGTATAACTTGTGACCATGTTTTGAAGCCCGACCAACCGCTCTCCATACTTGAACATTTCTTGGAATCTCTTTCACGGGTTGGCGAGTTCACGAAATGTCCAATTCTTAATCATTCTTCACCCTCCCCGCCACCTTCGCACTTCTTTCTAGATATGAAATTATTAAGCTTCAATGCTAATAGCTCATCCTGCAGGAACCATTAAGATTGTCATTAATGTCTGAAAGGCTCGAGGAGATATGTCATTAATATGAATTAAGCATCATGGAATATATTTCATGCATCGTCCGGTTGGCGGCTTCATGGAATATCCAATCCTTAATCACTCTTCATCATCACCGCCACCTTCGCACTTTTTTTTCTAAGTATGCAATTAGTAAGCATTAATGTTAACAGCTCATTATGCACAAACCGTGGATATTTTCATTGATCAGCGAAAGGCTCGAGCAGATCTCCCATTGATGCACATTAAACCAAGATTTGCGAAGGGTTATATTATCCCTTCTGAATGTTCACTGCAAGCATCATCTGGAGCAAACAGACTTTCTCATTAACTTATGGCAGCAGTTCGACAACAGTTTTTTCCAGATACAGTAAACATCTTCGGGCATGATGACCATAACTTCTAGTGGTCCAAGGCATATTCTTACTACTCATATCCTTCCACCCAGAAGAAAAGAAGGAGATGGTCCCTTGGTGCGCCGAGAGATATATTCCAAGCAAAATAATTCCAAGGCAACCCCCTGTTAGGCGGAAATATTGTCGTTTAATTCCATTGCAGTATTTTCCCAACCATTTAATTTTTCAATCCGAGGTTCGTAGGCTTACGAAGCACATGCACTATATATGCAGGACTGAAGTGGAAGTAATCTAATATAAACTGCTGAAATGAAATTAATCTAGGAAAGCATCGAAATTTCATAAGGGAAAAACAATACAACATGTGAAGAGTTGAACGACAAATGAAATATGTGAGCTCACACAATATATCAATCTCAAATTATATTACAAGATTCAAATGACAAAGCATGAAAGAATAACAAAGCTAAGAATCAAATCTAAGAATCCCCTTCTCCCAATTACAAGACCAAATTATGAATTACATGATCTCTAACTCTAACTCCCAATAATGAATAATCCCCCAATTATGAATAACATGATGATCCTCATGAAGAGAAAACACTCTTATATACATGAGAGTCTTGAAAAGTGTCATAATTACAGATCCACTATTCTCTCAACCATTTTCAACTACTTTCCCATTACTAGAAGATATGATCCCTTCAAATCCTCTACACATCTCTCACATATCTTAGATAAGATATACCATCCAAATCTTCCATGATCTTCTCCTTTGAATATGCTTGAATGATTGCCCCAAATATTCTTCAAATCTTCAAAGCTTGAAGATGAAATTCGAATTTGAGGCTAGGTGGTAATATTTGACTTTGTTGAAATCTTCACATATGCCTGCACACATCATCAAACTCATCCAACCTTGATATGTAATGAAAATATGTTATTTTTCTAATATTTAATCACAAATTCACTTATAATACTAAAATGAATACAATGGAAAATAATAAGGAGAAACCCAAATATCATTATGGAAATGGTATGATAAAAGGTTAGTGGGACGATGAAATGTAAGGAATAGTGAAGGAAAAAGAGGATATAAAAGTGACATTTCTGAGGCCCAACACCCCCCCTTCTCAGACAACCCACTCTCCTACGTTGATGACCGGCGCAGAGGTTGATGTGGTCGATTTCAAGCCGGAATAAGATTATCTGATGGACAATGATACAACAATGGATGATGGCAATGCATACGTTGTTCCCACTCCTGTGCCCAAATTGAAATCCACCATAATGGGGGGCACTTCTCGGCTCAGCGATGGCAGCCCTGAAAATACCAAAGGAAGGGGTTTAAGAAAATAAACCGATGTTGAATGCAATAGTCGCTTTGCAGCTTGAGAGTTTGACTCTCTCATCTTGGATGGTGGTCCTCGCCCTCAAATATGTATCCTTTCCTTTCATTTTTAGGGTTTTGGATTGGGTTTGGATTTGTCCCTGGTGCAGCCTATGTCATTGAAGTCTATGACTATAAGGAAATGGTCTCTTGGTGCACTGAGAGATATATTTCAAGAGAAAGAATTATTCAATTGTGGGACCACTCTCCTGTTCTCTGCAGACACAATTAACATCTTAGGGGGTGAGGACCATAACTCCCACTGGTGCAAGGCATATTCCTACTACTCATCCCCTTCCGCCCAGAACGAAGTAATTTGGACCTATGGAATTGCTCGTGCATCAGTCTTTGCCTGTAAGGAGGGGGTCTCTTGGTCCCCTTCCACCCAGAACGAAGTAATTTGGACCTCTCAAATTTCTTGTGAAGGTTGTGTCCCTGAAGTATTTGATTGTAAGGACGTGGTCTCTTGGTCTATCCTAACTTTTAGTTTCAGGCTCTTCTGCTTGCCCTACAACATTTTTTCTCTTCTTCCTCACGGGAAGCTTGTGAGAACTATCAATTTTACCGTGAGGAGGGTTCTTATCTCCTCCTGTGTTTGAATAATTTTGGGTTGCTTTCTTACTGGGGTGGGTTGTTGGAGCAATGTTGTGGGATGTCGTGCTCTTGGAAGTGGTGGTAGGGGATTGGAAACTCTTCTCACCAGGGCCTTTTCCCTGTTATTTTTAAAATTCAATGGTGCTTTGCAATGTCTCTAGGTCCACAGCGTCAAGAGCATGAGTGTTGTTGACCTATTTCAAGACAAAGAATTATTCCACTGCGGAACCACTCTCCTATTTCTTTGTCACCTCAAGTCTTTCGCAAGATATTGAGATTGTGGCACCCAACATTGACCTTCCGAGGAGAAGACTGCAAGGAGTTCCTAAAAAATCATGGTAATCAGTTTTGTATGCATGTTCAAGAGCTTGTTGATGGCTCCCGCATGTTGTTGCACTAGATGGACAACACATAATTGTATGCATGTTTTTTTTTTGTAGCTCATGTACCTGTATTTATGACAAATGTTCAATACTTTGGTGCAAAGAACTCAGTCCAATGTCTAAGGATAAATATATATTG
>SNQJ01S0070938.1:25073-37527 GCA_010110895.2 Picea sitchensis
TTGACTGGTAAAGTCTACGAAGGTATACATACCCTACCCCCCTTTGGATTTGAACCTGTGACCTCTTAAGAGGAAACACATGTTCTTAACCATTAGGCCCACTCAGGCTGTATGGGTCTTATTTCTAAATATGCAATTAGTAAGCTTTAATGCTAACAACTCATCGTGCAGGAACTGTAAAGATTGTCATTAATGAACGAAAGGCTCAAGGAGATCTCCCATTAATATGCATTAAACCAAGATTTGTGGAGGGTTATGTTATCCCTTCCGAGTGTTCATTTCAAATATCATGGAATGTCTTCCACGCGTCGTCGGGTTGGCGGGTTCACGAAACCTCCAATCCTTAATTTATCTTCGTCGTACCCGCCACCTTCGCACTTCTAAGTATGCAATTAGTAATCTTTAATGGTAACAGGTCATCATGCAACACACATAGAGATTGTGATTAATGAGAAAAAGGCTCGAGGAGATCGCCCATTCACACGCATTGGACTAACATCTGCAGAGGGTTCTATTATCCCCTCCAACTGTTCATTTCAAGCATCGTCTGGAGAAAATGGACGTTCTCATAAAATTATGGCACCATCTTGACAACAGTTTTGTGGAAATACAATGAACATCTTCGGGCGTGAGGACTAGAACTTCCTGTGGTCCAGGACATACTCTTACTATGCATCCTCTTCCGCCCAGAACAAAGTAATTTGGACCTCTCGAATTGCTCGTGCGGGTTGTGTACCTGAATTTTTTTACTGTAAGGAGGTGGTCTCTTGGTGCGTCGAGAGATATATTTCAGGCCAAAGAATTATTCCACTGTGGGACCACTCTCATGTTTCTTTGTCACCTCAGGTCTTCTGCAAGATGTTAAAATTGTCGAAGCCAACATTGACCTTTAGAGGAGAAGACTCCAAGCAGTTCCTAAAAACACATGAGAACGGGTTGGACCTCCTTCCCGAGTTCCTGGAAAATTTGACAATAGTTCCTGAAGATATCACAAGCTTGCAGGTTAGTTCATTTAGAAATCCATATCAGGAAATTGCTTGGTTGTTTACAGGAATAATGGGACAGGAATCCATAGCAAGTATTTCCTGCATGGTTCTTTATATTTTTTATTTCACAGTCAAGGAACAAGCCATTTTTTATTGGGGGAAGCTAATTTCCATTGAAATTTTTTCTCAATTGTCATGATTCAAAAAGGAGAAGAAATTTATGTCATCCTACTTGGTTTTCGTGATAGCACATTGTTGTCCATTTCCAAAATTGTCTGTGTTCAAGAAGGTAAACTATGAATTCAACCTAGTAACCTTCTTGTACCATGCCTTGTGGAGGCACAAGGCCTCCCATTGTTTTTATGAGGTTTTTAATGACTTTGTCTTTGTTTTCAAAGATTTATTGCTAGGAAAGGATGCTCCCTGCATGTCTGACCAGGAAACCAAGTTTTTGGACAGGAGAGGGGCACTTTAACAAATGGAGAATTATAGTGTGATAATGATTTTTGGCTCCAAGGAAAATCCTGCTTTCCTTCCATGTCACATTACAGACATAATGTTTGTTACAGAAATAGCAAGGCAATACAACTATTGGTTGCATTTATTCCATGAGAAGAGAAAAAAATAGTTAATTCCTCTGCCTTGGAAAGTCGGGGACTTCGTGTTGAGGAACGTCAACAAAATTGACGATTTGCAGACCATTTCAACATCTTGAACCTAAAATATGTTGAAAGGCTAAGAGGGTTCGACCCTAATGGGATTGTTTTAGAACATTTATTAGCAGTTGGATTCAGCAATGTTTTTATCCAAACACACCTGAACGAAGATAGAGACAATGACGACAACACTCTTACTTCTTACATCGGCAACCTAGAGACATTACAAAGCACCACTGAATTGTACAAACAATAGGGAAAAGGCCCCAGTGAGAAGAGTTTTCAATCCCTATCTACCACTCCCAAGAGCACAGCATCCTGGAGCATCGCTCCAACAGCCCAACCCAGTAAGAAAGTGACCCAGAGTTCTTCAAATGGAGGAGGAGATAAGAACCTTGCTCGCGCTAAAATTGATAGTTCTCACAAGCTTCCCGTGAAGAAGAAGAGAAAAAACTTTGTGGGGCAAGCAGAAGAGCCCGAAATTGAAAGTGAAGACATGGAACTTGAGACTGATCTGGATAGCGTATTCCGTAACGTTGATTAGCCCGAGGATGTGATCCAACATAGTCCCCCAATGGAAATAGATAAGACCAAAAATTTTTACGAAGATGAATCCTTTGTATTCCAAAGTGTTGTTTTTTACAGCAAGTCTAAAAATTTAATTATTGAAAAGAGTGGCATAAGAAATAAGAAAGGAAAATCTCATTCAGAGATTAACTTTAGGAACATGCGGCCATCCCAAATCTCCCAACTTCACCGAGCAACCGAAGATTTTCTTGATGATTCCATTGGAGGCATTGAAGCTGAGAATGCCAAATTGAAGGATCGATTCAAGGAATTGGAGGAAGCTTTGATTCCTATGCCATTGTTTGCCAGTCCTTTAGCAATAACCATGCCTACCACCCCTGTAGCCAAGTTAAAAGGATCCTCCAGCCTCCTCGCATCGTGTAGAGGCTATGTGGATAAGAATATCAAGAAAGGAATGGAGTTGATTACTCAGGCCTGGGAAACATCACAAAGTATGGCTTCCCTTGGAACGATGACACCTTCTTTACATGAACATTTGCAAGAGGATTTAAAAAATGAAGAATGTTTCTATATAGACACGGTCATCCCTTTTGGCGTCCATGTCAGCAACATGATAGATATGAGAAGAAGACAAGAATATCTCCCCTCCCCAAACCGGATCACTCAATTAAATGCATGCTGGAAAGAGAAAGTGAAGAACCTGCATCCCATTGTCCAATCATGTGAACATGCCATATCAAAGAAAGAATAATTATTCAGAAAGATGACCGAAATAGACTTATCTGGAAGTACCAATGAGGTCCAAGACCCCAACTTAATCGTCAACTCCTTGCCCTTAACCAAGCAAGCCTTCGATGGACATGTTGATATTTTTAAGGGGTTGTCTTTAGAACAATTTTACAACATCCTTGAATATGGTGAAGATGATGAGGACAACTGGATATTCGACTATTTGGTACAAAATGAATAAACTGATCAGGCTCTACGTAATCTATCTATTGATCTAAGGGAATTAGAAAAGGAGATTTTCAACATAAAAATATGGGATGAGATCAATGTGGCCCCCATGAGAGGCTACATTGAAGAATGGCTCCAAAGGGAAATCGACAAGTTGACCGACGAAGGTCAACAGGAAGTTGGCACGATTCCATTAGTCATCGACGACATCAATCAAAAGGCATCAGCAAGCAAATAGCAAAGGGGGAGATATATACCATCAATGTAAGTCTATACTGATCACATCCTGCTTTGTTTATCAATCCAGCTATTCCACCTCTTTAAATAGAAATGTCTAACCAAACGCTGATACCTTCCAATTTCTTCTTTTCAGGTCTTTCTCTCTACCCTCGCTCACTTCTTCTTTCTACAGTCCAATTTCTTGTACATATTTCTTTCATGGTCCGCGGGAGCCCCAATCCCAGTCAATATGACAAATGCATTTAAATTTCCAGGAATATGTAGCAGACAATATTATTTTTTTAATATATTTCAAAGAGAACTATTTTATCTTCTTTTATATATATGTGCTCAGAAATTTTTATCTTCAACTATGTTGAATGTCAAGAGATTGTGTTTATTTAATTTGAATGTTTAATGTGTGTGATTCCTAGTCCTATTTTCCAGGAACCTTTATTTCAAAAAACAAAAACTTATAGAGGAGTACCACATCTATAAGAATGCAGTAGGATTCAAAAAAATAGATATTTGTTTCTTTTCCATCACATATAACTTTATTTATCCTAACACATATAGAGACACACAAGCCAGATGATCTATTTAAAGAAGTGACTATGAAAATTGTACTTAACTCTAACTAGTTGGAAGTATACAGAAATCATTATGAATTAATTTCATAAATACATTGAAGAGATAAAACATGCAAGGTAGGAACGGAAATTTTCAAACATGGCAAGTCAGACTACTAGTAAAAATAACAAAACACAGTATAATTACAATGAAAATACTTTCAAGAACTAAATGGTTTCAATGCCAGAATTCCTCTAGGAGTCGCGTGTCATTTCTTGCATGGATACCACCTGTGCTTCATGTTGTTTGCCACGCCTCTGTTGCAATTTCTATTTCCCTCCACTACTTATTCCCCATCCCTGTGCATTTATTCCCATTCCAACCCGACAGAAACTGCGTTGCCAAGCAACACTTATTTTGAATTGAAATCTTTGATTAAAAATCTATGTGTAATAAATAATCAAAGAAAAAGATGGTAAGTAGCATATGCATGTCTCTACATGGTGGTAGAAACACATCCAATGAATATGAGACCTGAGTACGAGTATAGAAATATAACATGGAATTTTACTAAATTATGGAGTATGAACATAAGAAAGCAATCAAATAAATAATATTATGATGAATAATTGTATTTCCAATGAATATGAGACCTGAGTACGAGTATAGAAATATAACATGGAATTTTACTAAATTATGAAGTATGAACATAAGAAAGCAATCAAATAAATAATATTATGATGAATAATTGTATTTCTTAGGCGAAGGATATGGTAAAATAAATAAATTGACTATTAAATGTTTATGAAGAAAATAATTTAACATGGTAAGTGTCATTTATTATTTATTATTATGATTATGAGTAGTAAATCTTAGTGATCACAAAGATTTGAAACAACTTCTAGATATGTATCACAAATAATCACAAACTATGATTACTTGTGCATATAAGGATTGTGTATAAGTTTTTGTTATAAGTTGAAATAAAAAAATTGATAAAGGAAAAGAAATGTAGTTTTTTTAGTTTAACTTCTTAAATTAAATAAATAAGAATCCTCTCATATAATTATAAAAAACAAAAAATTGTGAAATTGATTTTTTAGTTTAACTCTTTAAATCAAATAAATACGAATCCTCTTGAGCATTCATTTAATATCATAAAATATTTTAAAATCATAAAATATTAAATGTATAATATAAAACATTAAATTAACATTATTCAAGATGTATATATAACCATAAATCTTATTAGGATGAGCTTGAATTTTTTTAAAGCAAAATGTGACATGCCAATGCAAGCTATAACTATTTTCCATCCCTCCCTGTCATTTTAAATATTTATATATGTTCATATAGATATTGTAGTGAGATGACATAAACCCTAGAAAACCATGACAATAATTGTAAATCCCAATGTATATACATGAGAATCGAAATTAAACCATTTGTTTTTGGTAACTAAATATATAATAAGTATGAGCAAATTGTATACTTTAACACATTTTAACTCTCTAAAACCTAGAAAATCATGACAATAATTGTAAATCCCAATGTATATACATGAGAATCGCAATTAAACCATTTGTTTTTGGTAACTAAATATATAATAAGTATGAGCAAATTGTATACCCTAACACATTTTAACTCTCAAAAACCTTAGAAAGAAGATAGATAAAGGAAACTGGCAAAGTGATTTTCATGTTATATACGTATAAAGCAATATTAAGAGTCAAGATTCAGAAACAATCAATCATTTTGAGATAATTTTCCACAAACCAAAAAAAGCATTATTAGATTAAACAAAGAACAAGACACTGTAACATAGAATCTTAAAATGTAAATCTCAACTCAATTACAAAATAATCTTTGATAGTATGCACATTGGCTAGGATAAGGCAATCGAGCTCTTTTAAACATTGCAGAGGTGATAAATCAAGAAACCTGAAGTTACATATTTTCATCCTAGATACACGAAGCAAAATTCAAGCTTTGCAATTGAAAAAAATGGCATTTTGTACATTATTTAGTTTCACATTGCCTTGGATAATATGATTTAACCTGTTTTAGATAATGTACAATAAAAAATATCCTAGACAAAAAGTGAGACACAATTGTTATTTAAGAAAGATAGACTTTATTAACCTTTTTGAACTCTAATAATAATAGTTGAATCCTAAGGATAAGGATAATAGTTGGATGATATTGCAAAAATAAGGTATACACTAATCTATATTCATTTTAAATCCAGATTTATCAAGCATCGGGAGGGATCAAATTTTTTAAGTTTTAATTTGTTTTGTGTAATTGTGTAATCGTTTTTTTTTTTTTTTATTGAACTGGGTTTATTTTTATATTGTTAATTTTTTTAATTGAACCTACTTAAAAAAAAAATTAATGTAATGTTATCTAATGTAACGTTAATGTGACAACATCTCCCCCATACTGGACTGTAGAGCACCTCTCTACTCTCGATGAAAAAATCATGTTATTCTTTTATAGAAAACCCCAGATAAATATGCAAAGGATCAACATTTGAATTCGTTGAAGACAAGCTCTAAAGTTTAATGTGGAATCCTTCTTCAATTGGATATGAACGTTGTAAAGAATGATAAGAAATAATGAATAAATATGACAGGAATCTGTCACCAAAATGACACTGAAAGATGTAAGATATGCAGTGGAATTCTTGTAGGGAGCTCCACAAAATTGTGTCAACTAGAAAAAAAAAATCATAATAGTTGATGAACCTTCAGTGGCAGCTAGGGAAAGGGTGTCAATGAATATCAATGTTATTTTCCAATCTTACGATCCATTTTGAGAGTGACCCATTTTTTTTCATTTTTCCCTAGGATTTTAAGGGAAAGATAGTCTAATAGTCCCTATGCTTTAATGGATCTTGAATCCAATCTTATGATCCATTGGTAGAGTAAAATACTTTTTTCCAAAGATTTTAAGTGAAAGATAATCTAATGGTCCATATGCTTTAATGGACTTTGAACACACGAAATCATAGTGATATACCACATAGCTCCTTCTTTAACTTAGTAATACTTCTCATGCCCTGATATGAACTTGTGACCTCCGAGAAGGAAACACATATTCTTAACCATTAGACCCACTCAAGTTGTACATTGTTATAGGTTAATGGTACTTTATATGTATGTATTCAATAGTCAAAGGTCCTTATAGTAGATCATTTTTGTCAATTCTTTGAATTATTCAAAATGGTGAGATGATGGTGTTTATACATACAGATAACTCTTCTTAGAAATCTAGAAAAAACTATCAATGCCTCCAACTTGTATGACCATGGAGATAGAGAGGTTCAAATAACTACGATGTTATTAAACATGACTGATACCACCAACAACAAGGAATATAATTATCGTTCAATTACAAAAGGATGTGCAAAACAAAGGCACATGGGGTCAATGATGTTGGAGTGTTTATAAACTCTAAAGTAATTTGTAAATAAATGTTGGGTATATATAAAGTCAAGGCTAAGCATCTTATACCATTGTATTCAACGGAGAGGGATATTTCCAAGTGTTTCTCTATTTTTGTATACACCACAATGGTGAAGAAGGATATCATGTTGAGGGCAATGAAATGTGATATTTTCTAGTCTTGAATTTTTCCAATGAAAATATCTATTATTAAATCTTATGTACTTCTGGTAGGTTTAGATTGGACATCCTCCTAGTATGATTTCTTGTTTTTTTCCAGATGGCGTATTTTATTTAGGTGTATTATGTCTTCCTCGGGCTATGTGGCTCTTTATGAATCTTGATTTTTGGTTTCCTTGTGTGGAATTTTTTGATAGGGTGTGTGTTTTTCCCTCGACACCTTAGCTCATGGTGGTTGTCTTTACAACCATTTTTTTTTGTGTAAAATGCATATACTCTCATTTTGTATGTCAATATCATTACAAAGTAATTTATCAAAGAAAAAAAACACACTTAATGTACTTGTTATATATATCACAAATAAATTTGCAAGAAGAATTGCACTTTAAGTTTCACTTTCTCCCATGAGTTTAGTATAATTTCATGGTTTGACACAAGTAGTTACATTATATTTAAGTTTAGACCAAGCTCTTGAAGAGTTTTATAAATCTATGCAACAAAAGAAGTACTAATAGAATCTAAAACATAAGAATAACAATAGAACATTCACACAGTATACACAAGATCTACCCTAGAAACCCTTAATTGAGAACTTCAACCTAATTAAAAGCCACACCTCTCTCTATCTCTTTGTATTAACTTCACTATTCAAAATATATTTTTTAGGTATTGCTCAACATCCAAAACCTTAATCCATTAACCCAAGCAACAACTTGACCCTTACACATCTTATGACCTAGGTTGTCGAGTCATCTCCTGGGAAAACATCACCTCCATTGTACTTTCCATTCTTAGGCCTACAATGTTTCTTATAATGCCCAACTTTACCGCATTTCCGACATTTCCTTATAGAGTGTCCTGGTGATTTAGACTTACCTCTATATTTACGTCTACCCCCTAAAGAATTATTTTTCCTCTCTAATGGGGATGGCCTCTTACAGAGAAAACAGCCTTGGCCACACCCTCCATGGATTTTCTCCTCATTTCCCCCGACAACAAACATGAAACTACATCCTTGAACTTTAATGTGGATTGAGTAGTATTACCAATTGCTACAACCAAATTATACCAAGAGTCTAGCAAAGAACATAACAAGGTAATACACTTATCTTCTTCCTTCATCTTAATATCAACGAAGACAAGTCGACTTACCAAAGTATTATAGAAATTTAGATGCTTCACCATGGAGTCACCATCATCCATCCTAAGACGATACAACTTATCTTGAAGAAACAACTTGTTTAGTCATGACTTTGATTGACCCTAACTTATCAAAAAGATTCCTTGCACAATCTTCTCTATAGACACTCAACAACACTGAATCTCGAAGGAAAATTTTAATTGTACTTCCTGCCTTTATTTCTAACTTTTTCTAATCTTCTTTCAGCATACCAATAGATTTTGTACATAGATCCACAACAGCCCATTATTCTCTATCTACAAGAAGATATCCCATTTTTAGCTTCCATCACTAGAAGCTATGACCATTAAACTTCTCTATTTATATTCTTGATCTGTTTTCCATTTTTCTTTACTCAAAATTTATTGCACAATGTTCCCACTCAAGAATATGTTTATCACAGACCCAGTATACCCTTTTCTCTTCACCAAATGAGTTAATCCATAGCAACAAAGGCATACCCTTAAAACCATTAGCCTCACTCTAGTACCAAATGGAGAGTTTGATAAACCCACACAAGAAAATAAATACTAACAAAATCTAAAACATAAGAATAACAATGACACATTCACATAGTATACACAAGAATTGCCCTGGAAACCCTTAACTAGGAAAACCAACCTAAATGAAAGACACGTCTCTCTCTATATCATTGTATTAACTTCACCCTTAACAATACAATATTTAGGTATTCCACGGAATCAAAAACCCTAATCCATCAACCCATATTATATTGCAACCCTAATTCCTTAACTGGAATTAGTTTAAAATGGGTCGAAACCACTGGCTAAAATAATACATAACAAACCCAAAAAAAAATATCTTCGGGGATTTACCTCCAACCCCTAAATGGGATGTGACTAATATACCTACAAAGGATATAACACATATCTGATAGTTCAGTGGGGTGACACATCTTCAAATTTACATTGACCTCACAACTTAATTGAAGGAGATAAAAATAATATTTAATGGGGCAATATGTAAAACATGAAAAATGTCTTTATGTTTTTCGACAGTGTAGTTAAAGAGGGGAAAGAGTAAAATAAAAACTGCATCTGATGCTTGAGATTTAGAAGTTATGATATATTTTTATTTAAATTATTATTTATTTTCAATGAAAAATATATTTTATATTTTATTATTCTTAATATATTTTCTTGAAAATTAAAAAATCAATGACGATATTATCGCATAGGAACATCGACGATCTAATTAGTTATTATTCTTCATGTTAAGGTTTTCCATTACACCAAAACCTACAGGTTTTAGTAAACTTCCAAATCGACAACATCACCTTGAGTAGGTGGTTAGTCTCATATTCCTAGGGTGGTAGTTAGTCTATGGGATCGATTCCCATAGGTGCGATGGTTAGTCCAACACCCGCTTCCAACATAATTTGGGGGAATCGAACCTGGGCCAAGGATCTTATACCATATTAAGGTTTTCCATTAAACCAAAACCCACATGTGTTAGTAAACTTTCAAACCGGAACATCACCTTGAGTGGTCGATTACTCCCATGTTCTCAAGGTGTCAGTTAGTCCAAAGGATTGATTCCCAAAGGTGTGATGGTTAGTCCAACACTCTCCTCCCCCTCAGATGTAACTTAGAGGAATCAAACCTAGGACAAGACTCTAATACCATATTAAGTTTTGTCATTATACCAAAACCCGCATGTGTTAGTAAATTTCCAAACCAACAACATCACCTTGAGTAGACAATTAATCCAACACTTCAATGAAGAAATCAAGGATTCAATTAAAATTTGAGAATTCTAAAAAATAATACATAATACAGAAAGAAAAAACTATTTTAATAGGTTGAAATAATTAATCGATTCAATACTATGTAAGAATATCATTTATGGAGATGGGAAAAAATTACCTTAAACAATAAAAGATTAGTAAATAATAAGTTGTAAACTAAGTGTAAAGATAAATAATTATAAAAAAAATAATTTAAAATATATTAGATGCCATCTAAAATATTTGAGACTCAACTTAAAAAATTGAATGAACAACCCTTCCCCATATATATAAAATTAATGGAAACCATTCTTGTTTGACAATGGCAAGAGAATATATAGAGTTAAGAGATGAATTCCCATTTATAAAAAAGACATGAAAAAAAAATTACTAACTCATAAAACCTAAAACTTGCCATAAAGGATAGGGTTAGAATTATAAAGGACAAAGTTAGAACTATAGGGAGGCTAGGGCAAGAGCAAAACTACATAAAGCACGGATGCTTAGGGTTGAAATATTTGATTAACTTTATATAGATTATTGGTTTTTAATAAATTTCATAACTTGTAAAATTTGGTGAATTGTTTTTCATATAATATATAACGTTTTCAATGAAAAAATTTGCTCAATGATATTATCAATATAATTTTTTTACATCTCTAATCTCCACATAGAGATTTCATCACAGAAGTTGTCACATCTAGTAAGTCAGCGTAAACTTTGCAAAATAGCAAAATATAAGAGATCAGGATTTGTCCTCTGCACTATGCAAAAAAGGATCATATAACAAAATAGTTTAGTCTTTTCTAGTTTGTCGGCTAGAAGTAATCACTATACCAAAACATGACCCAAAAATAAAAATAAAAACTGATATGCCATCACATCTGATTTAATGTTTACATAAAAAACTAGTGGACTCTAATCTGTCTTCTAGGGCCTTCCAATCCATCAATCCATAGGTGATAGAATAGATATTCCTCATTCTCTTCCATAGCCTTCTTGGAAAGGTTGTCCGCTTCAGCATTAAAGATCCTATAGATATGCTGAAAATTTATGGATCTAAAATTCTTTGACAGATCTCTAGTTCTCTTTTTCCAACCTTCCAATGTTGGAACCTGAAGTTTGCCTTTTTCCAGAAGCCATTCAATGATAAATTTTGAGTCCCCCATAATGTGAATCCCAGTGATGTCTAAAATATGTGCAAGAAACATAGTTGCCCAAACCCCAAAAAGCTTTGTTTTTGTATTTGTACCTCTGTCACCATTTAGTGTCCACTTTATTACTATTGTATCCAATGTTTTTATAACCCCACCTGCTCTGCACTGACTTCCATCCATATTTGTTGCACCATCAAACCATGCTAGTATAACTCCTCTTTCCTGTGTAATCATACAAGCCTTAGGAAGTATAACTTTATGTGCATATGCAGTAAACTCTGTTTGTGATTTGGTTTTGTGAACAATCGCCTGATAGGATGGTGTATGGTGTTCAAAGATAGCTTTATTGTGCTCATTCCAGATACTCCAACAAAAGAGTGCAAAGGTCTGTGATGGGGTCGACATCTCCTCATGCCAATTTTTCAAGCATTCCGACAGAGAATTTCCCTTCCAACAGTCCATTAACTTCATATCTTTATAATCATGTGCGCTTACGTTGTTTTGACAAAAATGCAGTGAATGAAAAGACATGATATGATTTCTGTATCAAACTTGCACAAAGGACAGCGACTCAAACCTTCCCAAGCCCTTTTTTGAAGTGAGTCCCAAGTTAGAATTTTGCCTTCTAAAACAAGCCAAATAAAAACTTTTATTTTTAGAGACATCTTCCATTGCCAAATATATATCCTTCCATTAATATATAACTTAGAATCGCAAGTTTGGTCTTCCACCTTTCAACAATGAAATGAAATCAACCTCAAAGTAATGACGAATAACCTTCGTGGAAAACTTTGAAGAAAAAGGAAAGACAAAGTTGTTTCTATATAT
>SNQJ01S0070938.1:85745-96777 GCA_010110895.2 Picea sitchensis
GAGATAGGAGCACGAAGGCCCGACGACCCAACTCGCGAGGTTGCGAGTTGTGAGAAGTGCGAAAAGGAAGTCAAACCATCGCCGACTTTCGTGTGTCGGAGGTTCGCGAGATAGGAGCACGAAGGCTCGCCACCCCAACTCGCAAGGTTGTGAGTCGCGCGAAGAGAGAAATGACGCCATACTGGTTAGTCCTATGGCCATAACCGCCAATCAGATGAGTGCGGTTAAGGGATGACATGGTCTGTATCAGGTCCCATAGGGACTTGGGGACTTCTATTCTTCGGGGAAAAGAAGAGAAGGGGCAAAAAGTTTTATTATGTCATAGTGGGTATGTTACAAATTGGTATCAGAGCATGGTTACAACACTCGGCCTGCTTGGGCTCATGAATGAGTTGCGCAGAAGCTCCATTCGGAACACTCCTAAGAGGAGTAACCCTCTATCTTAAACCCTTTTATATTCAAAGGATCAAAGTTTGAAAATAAGAACCCAACTGTGTATGCATGTGAAATAATTATGAATTTTTGCACGGGTTATAAAAATGTATCTAACTATTGACTAACAACCAGCATTTGTTTTTTTCACCCAAGCGGGCGATCAGCCACGGGAATTTACAAACGCAGAGAATGGTGACTCATCAAGAGGTGGGAGAGGGCTCCCACAATAGAGACGAAGAGTCTGACGAAAGAAGGGCAATAGGGACCCCTACAGATCTAGCTGAGACTGTGAGGAGTCTCATGGTCGAGTTGCAAAGCTGCAAGGCCGACAATGAAAGGATGATTAAAGAACAAGAAAAGCAGACATAAATTAATGTAGTTTTACTGCAGAGTTTATCCGATATGCAAAGACAAATGCAACATGAACCTGAAACTCAGAAACATGGTCATGTCAATGGCCACACTGAGAGGAGCACCTCGAAAAAGTTCCACCCTAGAGGTAAGGGACCAGTGCCGAGTGATTCCTCTGAGAAGGAAGCTAGCAATTCAGAAGACTCTTCTAGCAGCAGAACTAGTTCTTATTCTCGAAGAAAACAGAAGAAGCAAAAGACTTCCAAGGGTCATAAATTTGAGGAATTCAGAAAGGCCAAACCACCCTCCTTTGATGGTGAGATAAAGAAGGGAGAGGAAGCAGAGGCCTGGCTACTTGGACTAAAGAAATATTTCAGAGTCCATGATTTTTTAGAAAATTTGAAGGCTCGAGTAACCACCTTCAATCTGAACGGAAAGGCTTCCATTTGGTGGGAAGATATTAAGAATGTGAAAGGGGTTTGAGAAGAGGATTTGTCCTGGAAACAGTTTGAGAAATACTTCCGAAAGAAGGATTTGTCGAAAAAATATTTCGACGAGAAGACAAAAGAGTTTTATGAACTCAAACTGGGGCAACTCATTATAGAGGAATATGTCAACAAATTCCTCGACTTGTTGAGATATGTGCCTTATATAAAAGAAGAAAAGGAAAAGGTGCAACGCTTCATCAGTGGGCTACCTAAGGACTACCGAAACAGAATTGAATTTGATGAGCCAAAGACCCTAGAAGGCACTATTCGAAAAGCAACATATTGTCAGGAACAGTATGGACATCAAGCAAAACCTCGTGAAGGATGGAAATCAAAGAATAGTTCAAGGTTTCAGAAAAAGGAGATTAAATCCCCAGGATTTAAGAACTATAAGAAGAACCCAAGAATGAACTTTCTAGCCCGGAGTGTACTCCAGTAGAACTTTCCCTCATCAGGCAGAAGTAAAATTTCTGGACCTGTACCAGTAAAAGCTGATAACCCAAAGAGAGATCCTCTTAAATGCTAGGGTTTTGGAGAAGAACATCTCCTGAGAGACTGTCCACACCAACAACAGCATAGTCGAAGGATTTATAACATCCAAGAAGCTACTACAGTCAATGATGTGGCCAGGAGTGTGCTGCAGATTTATGCAGCCTTGGATAATAAACAAGCTGACTATCAAGCTTCAGTGGTGGAGATAGAAGGTATGATCTCCAACCATCTAGTGTCTATTTTGATTGACCCTGGTTCAAATTTGATTTATACAGCCCCTAAAGCTGTTGGTAAGTGTAAACTACAACCACAAAAACAAACCAAGCCATGGTTGGTACAGTTAGCCACTGGCACCAAAAGAAGGGTAGCAGAGGTCATACCAGCTTGCCAATTGATGTGRGTGAATTTCCCACCCAAGCAACCCTTAACGTATTACCCCTCAGATCGTAYGATTTGTTGATTGGTATGGAATGGTTAGCCGCCCATAAAGCCAGATTGGACTGTTACCATAAAACCTTAGAATGTGTGAGAAAATAAGGAAAAAGGATGACCCTTCAAGGGATTCAAAAACCTATCTCGATGAGACAAATATCAGCTCTACAAATGAGAAAGTATTGTTGAAAGGGATGTCCCCTATATGCAATACAGGTGTTAGAAACCATAGAAGGTGACAAACCCAGCCTTGAAGATTCTCCTACCCTGAAGGAATATAGAGATGTGTTTCCGAAAGAGGTACCAGGTCTACCTCCGAGAAGAGACATAGAATTCTCGATAGAACTCGCACCGGGAGCAGTGCTGGTGTCTAGGACACCCTACCAGATGAGCACACCCGAGTTAGTTGAACTCAAATTGCAATTAAAAGAAATGATGGATAAGGGTTATATTCGACCTAGCGTGTCTCCATGGGGAGCGCCAGTCCTATTTTTGAAAAAGAAGGATGGCACCCTTAGACTCTGTATAGATTATAGACAACTCAATAAGGTAACCATAAAGAACACGTACCCCTTGCCCAGGATCGATGATCTGTTCGATCAATTGGGAGGCGTGTCTATTTTCTCAAAGATCGACTTGAGATCGGGATACCATCAAGTTTGAATCAAGGGTGAAGACATCCATAAAACTGCCTTCCGGACGAGGTATGGTCACTATGAGTTTGTGGTAGTGCCATTTGGGTTGACCAATGCCCCTGCCACTTTTATGTGCTTGATGAACAATGTACTCAGTAAATTTCTAGATAAATTTGTGCTAGCTTTTATTGATGTTATATTATTTTACTCTAAGAATAGAGAAGAGCATGAAGAACATCTTAGGCTTGTGCTACAAGTACTCAGAGAGCTATAATACAGGTATCTCCAATTGTGTTGCTGACTACCTCAGTCAACCTCCTATGGTTGCACTCACCACTATACTCTAGTGCCGTGGACATGAAGCATTGGAGTGGCCCCAACTTTATCATCAAGATCCAAACTTCGCCACCACATATCAACTCTTAGGTATAGGCACCATTGTCACTGATTTTCACATTCAGGACAGACTCTTATGCCACCTGGGCCATCTCTGTGTTCCTACAAGCGAGCATGCAAAGTTGATTTGGGAATCCCACTATAGTCAGGTGACATGACATTTTGGCGTAGAGAAAACTATGGTCATTCTTCATAAACATTTTTATGGGCCAAAACTTCGACAGGACATCAGAAAGTATATCAGATGCTGCATTTCCTGCGCCATTGCCAAGCCAACCATCAAGAAGCAAGGCTTATACACCCCTCTTCCTATTCCCGAGAAGCTATGGGAATCCATCTCAATGGACTACATGTCTAGTTTGTCGTACACCAAGCACCGGAATGATTGCGTGTTTGTGGTCGTTGATCGGTTTTCGAAGATGGCCATCCTCACAACCTATAAGAAGAATGTCACAGCGGTAGAGACCTCCAACCCCTTCTTCGAATGAGTTTGGGTCCACTTTGGGATACCACAAAACATCATCTCCAACCGAAACAACAAGTTCCTCAACCCCTTTTGGTCGAGTCTCTGGTCTCTATTGGACACCAAGCTCACAAAATCCATTGTTTTCCACCCCCAAACCGATGAACAAACTGAGGTCTTCAATCAGATGATTGTGCACATCGTGAGCATGTACAACTCTAAGCATCCCCGTACATGGGATGAGGGTCTTCCATATGTCCAACACAGCTACAAAATGGCTCTCCATAGTTCCATCGACCATAGCCCATTTCAGGTGGGTCTGAGATTCCAACCCTTGGGACCCATTGATGTTGCAATTCCTCTTGCCATCACACAGAAAGACTCTTCCCCTGATCAGTTTGCAATCGACAAAGCCACCAGATTCATTGAGCAGATTCAACACATCCGCCAACTGGTCCAGGAGATTTTGCAGAAATTCAATGCTAAGTACAAGTAGCGCCATGATCAACATAGGGTACCACACCAGTTTAAGGTTGGCAACAAATTATGGTTGAATTTGCAGAAGGAGTTTCTCACTGGGCCCTATCAGAAGCTTCACCCACTTCGCTATGGGCCTTCCACTATAACCAAGGCTGTGGGTAGCAATGCTTTTGAGCTCAACACTCCAACCTTCCTTGGTCTGCATCCAGTATTCAATGTGGACCTCCTTCGACCATATTTTCCACCTTTATTGGACACCTCTGAGATCGTCGAACAACTGATGCCAATAGAGATCAACCTTGGATGCATGGAACAAGCATCCACCGATCATATTTTGGACACATAGGTCAATGGCACTCACCAACAACAGATATAACTTTATCGAGTTGTCAAGGCAGGGAAACTCTTACACCAAGGCAAGTGTCTCACCCAGGACCAAATCCAGTAGAAGTTTCCTCACTTGATGGGGGAACTCAATGCAATGGAGACCATTTCTTCCTAAGGGGGGAGGATTGGTACAGGTGGATATTGGTGGCCACCCACCTATTCCAATTGGCTCCTCGTGTCCATTTTTTTTCAAAACATCTTTCTATACTACTTTATAATTGTGATTTATACACTTCTGGGGTTGTCTAAAGCCTCACACATTCTCCAGGTGGATATGGGTGGCCTCTCACCTAATCCAACTGACCTGTTTTGTATGTTTTCATGTCAACACATCTTGTTGTACTTTCATGGTTGTTTTGGGGCCCTAAACATTGTTTGTTTGGCTCGCCACAGTCAGACTGTAAACGAAGTCAAAGTCTGATGGAGAAATGTGAATATCTTTGAAAGACCTTTCCAATGGGGTATCACATGCCTAAAACGGAGGTCGTATGCAAACATTATGACCTTAGGAAGTTTGAGGTACCAAATTACACCAAATTACCCATAGGGACCACATGACTTTTGGTGTTTCACCTTCTACGGTTAGGTTTTTGGATGTCTAGGATTTTGGCATTCATGAGTAATATGAAAAGGGCCCATTGAGCCTCATTGTAATCCATTATGCTCAAACATATGCGCATAGAAGCCACATCTCTTCTCAGAGATAACTACCACCATTCGAGCAAGTTTCAGTTCTGCAGTTTTACAGTTTTAGCCTATTTCATTATTTAATAGAAGATATTGTTCACTGGATATTTATGTTATTCATCCTATCTTTGTGTTTAATGTATTCAGTATGTTAATCAGTTCGTTCCGCTCCTAAATCTGGATCACTATGCAATTAGAATATGTTCACTGGCCTTCCTCTCATTTCTTGAAAATATGGTGTTTGTTTTGGATGAGTTCTTGGAAAACATCATTGGAATAATGTAATGTCCCATTTTTCCTAGGCAGTCAGAATACCGTGGTGGTTTACACAGTTTCCCATAAACCATTAGACGGATGAGTTAGGGAAATGATATTAGTAAAGTCACTTTCGAATTATAAAGTGAAAACTTAGGAAAAGTGAGTTTATTAATATTAAACCCCTCTTTGAGGGTATTTATCTCCACATATTAATTAAATAAATATTTTAATGGAGAAAAGAAAAGTGAAAGAGTAAAAGGACGGGTGAGGGTTGGAAAAAGAATTATTGACTATTCATTTCAAAAATTGGGTTTTGGAGAAGAGCTTGGAGAGCTAGCAAGGGTTTCAGCTGGAAACCCATTTCGGTACTCGGATTCGGCAGTGAAACTATCTTCCCTAGCCGTGAGATTGGAGAAGTCATTCCGACCTTTCATTTGCAGACATTGGCATTGTGATTCAAGAAGCTTCATCAAAGAGGGAACTTCATTTTCAGAGTTGTGAGGAGAGAAATCATTTTTTTTTTGGCACATGTGGATGGTTGGGCGTTTTCCTTGAGCTAGGAGAAATCTTCACCATACTGCTGTGTTTTTCCATTAAGACCGAGTTCTTCATCATCCTAGGCTTGGCATCATTGTTGGGTGTGATCTTGAGCGTGTTACTTCTGTTGGTTATCATTTTTGGGCTGTGTGTTATCTTGTTGGTTGTGTTTCCATTCCCAAGTGTTGTGGGTTCATTCTTGGTGTTGCGTGGAGGGAAAGGGAGGAGTTTGATGCTGGTTCGACCTCTGCTGGAAGACTTACATTATAGGGAAAGTGGTATAATGCCGAGATGTGACTGCTAGACCGCCCCCATCAGCTGGTTGTGCAATGTATTCATGGGTCGTCCCATTTATATCAACACGTGTGGCAGACATGGCATCCTTTCATTGCTGCGTGTAATTTGAAGTTCCCAGTTCATGCATCAGTCATCCTCTTCATCTTTGAGAGGTATTTCATTTCGTTTTGGATTGTCATAAACTCAGTCCTTACTATTTAAATAAAATCAGCATGAGTTTGGTTAATTTACTCATTCAAATGTGATTGTCTTTCATTATTATTTTATGGGTTTGTTTAACATCAAAACAATACCTTATGCACTTCACTAGGGAGGTATAAGGGGTTAAAAGACCACCAAACCAACAAGCAAAACGTAGAACTATACCACTGTCCCTTTAAAAATCACCTTCAACAGTCAAATACAAAAGCATGCAAAGTGTTTGACGAAAGTCCAACACCAAAATGAGAAGGTTTTTCCCAACCTTTGCAACCTAGAATATTTTAGTGGTATCATAGCATGATCCTCGCCAGCTGTGGGCGACATTGATGACTGATGAAGGGTAGCAGAACATCACTTATAGGCGCAGAAGGTATAGGATCTTAGAGGGCATAAGAGAAAAAATGGAGGACACTCCAGGGAAAAATGCAAATGCTAGTCTGACAGAGGACAAAGATGACTGTTTGATCAAAGGGCTTATGAAAGCCTTACAGGATATTGCAAAGGGCTAGAGAGAGACCTAAGAGTTCATGGGCAGAGTCACAGGTTATGCTCTAGGGAGTAAGCATGGTGAAGAAAAGGGAGAGCAACAACAATAGAGGGCAGATGGAAGAAGGGAGAAACACACACAAACCTCATATTGAGGTGATCACTTTTAGGACCAACCCTCAGAACCGCCCTCATGACTACAATGAGATTCCTAGGTCTACCATGCCAAAGTTCTTAGGACCACCGGAGACAGGTACAGGAGGGCAGGTAGAGTAGGACGAGCCATTAGTAGCCTATTTCCAGGATTATAAGGCCATGGATGTAAAATTGAGAGAAGCTATGACTTTTGTCGAGTTTTGTAGCTTCAAGGGGAAAAATAGGCCAAGATTCTTCAACAGGGGTCCCACGCAGAACTACGAGTTACAACGCATGATGGGAAAGCTCACTTTACCATACTTCAATGGGACGTCGAAGTGCACTGCACGAGATTGGGTGCAGAAGCTCGACACCTACTTCCAGCTGAACCCCATGGCGGAGACAGATGCCATTAAGTTGGCAACACTGCACTTGGAGGGTGAGGCACATGACTAGTGGTACCACAGGATGTCCACTCTGGGACATGCCCATATTGTCACCTATGCTGAGTTTACAGGGAGACTGCTGCACAGATTTGATAGGAGAGATCCCGAGTTGTCTTTAAGAGACTTGGCACAGTTGAAACAAACTGGTTTGGCAGAGGCCTTTATATTATATTTCCAGAGGATATCAGTGATGGTCATCGATATCTTCGAGGCTTGATTGGTGATGCTATTCACAGAGGGGCTAACTGATCCACTTAGAGGATGGGTGAAGGCTTACAAGCCTACTTCGCTACAAGATGTAGTTAGCAGGGCTAGAGACCTACAGGAGTCAGTACCCAAGCCCAAGTTCACCCCGAGACTGAACTTCCCCACGAAGTTCAGCGACAGGGGACCACCACAAAGGGATGGTGTGGGACAACAACAGAGAGACTGGGCAGGACATCAACAAAGGGATTGGACAGGCAGAAACAGGATGGATGATGCTACCAGGCAGGATCTGAGGAGGAAGAAGTTGTGTTTCAGTTGCCGGGAACCATGGGTACCAAGTCACAGGTGTGCAGGCAAGGCCAAAGCACACTACATAGAGGTGTTCTCAGATAGCGGGGAGGATGAGGAGGTAGGAGAACAGGGACAAGGGGAGGACCCACCGATGGCAGAGGCAGAGAAGGCATCGATGGAGAATCAGGGGACTATAGCATCACTCTCAGGGGTCCCCAGGTTTCATACCTTTAGGATGAGGGGAGGAGTATAGGGACACAGAGTGACAGTGTTGGTGGATGGTGGGGAATCCCACAATTTTATCGATGCTTCATTGGTAGAGAAGCAGGGCATTACCACTGAAGCATTTGAGGGATTTTCAGTGATCATACTGGGGGAGAACACCCTAAACTGCGATAGATACTTCCCACGGATGACATTAATCCTAGAGAACTACACGATTACCGATGACTTCTTCGTGGTGAAGGTGCCTGACACCAATGTGGTGTTGGGAGTTCAGTGGTTATACTCCCTAGGAAAGTACTCCACTAACTACTAGACTATGGAGATGGAGTTCCAGGGGTAGGATGGCAAGAGAGTGGTTTTGAGGGGCATGAATACTTACCCTCCCAAGGTAGTGACCGCAAAGAAGATGGAGGTAGTAATGAGGCAGAATGATATTGCATGGGTTGCAGAGTTTCAGATTTCAGTGCAGAAGCCCAAAGGCGGGTAGCCCAATTTTCCGAGAGAGATAAAGGCCTTGCTTAAGAAGCACCCGAAGGTCTTTGGTGATATACCTCCAAGTAGGCCTCCAGACAAGGTTTTTGAGCACATCATCGAGTTAGAGGAGGGTACGAGAGCAGTGATTACCACTCTGTATAGGCACCCCAAGGCCTATAAGGATGAGATAGAAAAGACCATCAAGGAGCTACTGGCGATGGGTCACATCAGACCAAGTTCGAGCCCCTTCACTTCTTCTGTAGTGCTAGTGAAGAAGAAGGATGGGACCCTCAGAATGTGCATTGATTACCAAGCCCTCAACAAGAGGACCATCAAGAACAAGTACCCTATACCCCAGATTGATGAGTTGATGGATGAGTTGAGAGGGGCCAAATACTTTTCAAAGATTGATCTACGGTCAGGCTATCATCAGATCAGGATGCGAGAAGGGGATGAATACAAGACAGCCTTCAGGTGCCACTTTGGGCACTACGAGTTCTTGGTGATGCCTTTTGGGCTAACCATTGCCCTGGCCACATTTCAGTCATGTATGAACCACACATTTAGCAAGCAGCTCAGGAAGTATTTGTTGGTATTTTTCGATGACATTTTAGTCTACAGCCGCACTTGGGAGGAACACCTCCAACATCTAGATGAGGTGATCAACATATTGGACAAACATGAGTTGTATGTGAAGTTGTCCAAATGTGATTTTGGGTTGACAGAGATGCTCTATTTGGGGCACATGATTGGAGATCAAGGAGTGCAGGTGCACTGGGACAAGATCCAAGCAATTCATGATTGGCCTCCGCCGAGGAACACTACATAGTTAAAGAGCTTCATGGGCTTATGCACTTACTACCAGAGGTATGTGAAGGGTTTTTCTCAATTGACAGCCCCACTGGAAGATTTGACCAAGAAGGGGGCCTTTGAGTGGACAGATGAGGCACAAGGGGTCTTCGACAGGATGAAGGACATCATGAGTTCGTGCCCGGTCTTAGCTTTTCTAGACTTTACCCAACCCTTCGTGTTGAAGTGTGATGCATCAGGAGTATGTATTGGAGCCATGCTTACGCAGAGGAATCATCCCATAGATTTCGAGAGTCAAAAGCTTAGAGATTACGAGAAGCTCTACTCTATTTATGACAAAGAGATGTTGGCCATCATGCATGCATTGACCAAATTCCGACACTATCTAGTGGGAAACAGGTTCAAGGTCAAGATGGATCACAACAGCCTCCGATTATTCTTGGAGCAGAAGGAACTGACTGACAGACAATAGAAGTGGGTGAGTAAGATCCAGGCCTATGACTTCGAGATTGAGTATGTGAAGGGGAAGAACAATGTGGTAGCCGACGCTCTTTCTAGGATGCCCCCTACTCTATCTTTGATGGACATATCGGAAGACTGGAAGAGCCTTCTACTGGTGGAGTATTCCAAGAACAAGTTTGCTTGCGAGGTTTTGGATGGACAGGTTACAAATGATAGGTACAGAGTGGTAGATGATGTCATCTACTACAAAGACCAAATTTATTTGGTTCCAGGTTCACACATCAGGCAGAAGATCCTGCAGGCAGCCCATGAGTCACCGTTAGTAGGACACCATGGGTTCCTGAAAACCTACAGGCAGGTCCGGGAGAGGTTCACTTGGAAAAACCTCAAGGGAGACATCCTGAAGCACGTTCAGGAGTGCAGAGTTTGCCAGTGGAACAAGGTGGAGCACACCCATCCGGTCAGATTATTACAGCCATTGCCCATTCCAGATCAGAAATGGGAAAGCATCTCCATGGATTTCATCACCGGGTTACCCAGGGTGCAAGGGAAGGATTTCATTTATGTCATGGTGGATAGACACACCAAGTTTGCCCACTTCTTTTCTATTACTTTAGACTACTCAACAGCACAGGTGGTCGAGCTATTTTTCAGGGAGATTTTTCGTTTGCATGGGTTGCCCAAAACCATCGTCAGTGATAGAGATAGTAGATTCATGGAGGGTTTTAGCAGGAGATTTTCAGGTTGGTAGGTACCGATTTGACACTGAGAACTAGTTACCACCCACAGACCGATGGACAGATAGATAGTGAACAAATGGGTGGAAGGTTATTTGCGAAATTACATTTCTGGGCAGCAGAGAGCTTGGGTGAAGTGGTTACACCTGGGGGAGTACTGTTACAACACCACCCATCACATGTCCATTGGCATGACCCCTTTTCGGGCACTCTACGACTA
>SNQJ01S0070939.1:0-16009 GCA_010110895.2 Picea sitchensis
TTTAAATACTCTTAAACTACTTTACAAGTTGCTTACATAACATGATACACATATAATACATACTTAAACTCCACACATAGATCCACGAGTTTAGACATAATTAGGGAGTAGATATCGAGATCCCATTTCCTTATTGTGATCCTCTTCTATTTCCCTAAGCTCCCTTTTCAAATTTCTTCCCATTGTAAAAGGGGGGAGGGTAGACTAGATAAAGCGACATACTTTCTTCTTATCACTCATGAATGTGATGGAGATTCTATCACCATCCTTTTCCCTCTTTCGACTACTTCTATTATCTCATATTCCCATGCTTGGAATTCCTTTGTTGGGAAGGTGCCCTCTATAGGATCGTCATCATTTCCCTTTCGTTGCTTGTCCTCTCCCAACATAGTCTCTTTTTCATCCTCCTCATCCCTTCGATGGAAATTTCTACCTGGTTTGCCTTTAGTGCCAAAAACATTCTCTCCTTTCCATTTCTTTGATCCTAATTTTTTTTGAATTGATTTGTTGTTTGAGTAGAGCCTTTGGTCTACTTTCGTTAGAGTAGAGGATTAATTCTCTTTCTCCTAGATATTGTTTGCATGGGATACTCCTTTTCCAATCGATTAGATGGAAGTAGCTACCCTTATTTACAATTTTTGGGAAAATGGCCATACTCATGGCACTTATTACACCTAACCGAGAGATTCTTCTAATCCGACTCTTGCAAGTGGAAAATATTCAAGTTTAAATATATTACCCTAGGTATGCCTTTTTCTTGGTCGATGTATATGGACACATGTATATTGGCTCCCCTTTGGATCTGATATGTCTAGAAATTTACCAACATTATTTCCAACTCGTTAGAAGGTTAGATCATCCCAAAATATTAGTGTCGGATGTGAGAGGTAAAATCAAAAGGGAATTGTTTTAGGGATACACTATTAAGTTGAACTCTAGTATTAATAACTTATTATGTTAAAGCCCTAATATTGGCTCATACACCAATTGGGGCATATTATATTAGTAATGTTATTTTTATTTATGTCGGTTTAGGCCATTAGTTGTAATTATACCTCCTAGTCTCCTATATATACCAAGGGAGACCTTTCATTTGAATCATCTTGTACTTGAACATTTAAATTGGGTGGAAGGTTTCCTCGAAGAAGCTCATTATCTGAAATTATCTCTTTCAAAGTTGAGTACTTTTCACGAGGTTTTCTATGCTATATTGATGTTTTAGTTCTTAACATATGGTATCGAGCTCAAAGGGTCTTGGGGTTTCGTTGCTACATCTAGAACCGTGGATTTTAAGCTATAACTTTTTTTCTATAGCGTTTCAAAGGAGCGGCTTGGAGGATATTTAATAAGCGGATCAAGGTATGTTGGGTTCAAAATTCATCTCTAGAATATATACTTTTAGTCTGACATGTACAAGATAGAGGTTGGAATCATCCACAGAAATAGGAGTCATTCACGAGAATTTTTACATTTATAAAAAAATTTACGTAAATTTTCAAATACGAACTCCGAATTGCATTTCTGAGAAATTAGTAAAGGTATCACGTGGTAAAAAGTCAAACTTAAGGTCATCTTAAATTTACAATAGATACACCTTGTGTAAGATAGAATTATCTGAGTAGTCCTATTGACTAGTCTCAAAGAAGGTATTCGGAGTAAAACAATCATAAATTCTTGCTAGAGTATCCAAATTGAGTGGAATTTGGTTTCATTGGATCATGGAAAGTCATTAGTACAGGTGCAAGTTTTAGGTGATATGAATTATTTTGTCTTGAGGCATTCTATACAAGTGAGATCTCTGGAAAGGCCAAAAATCGGCAAGTTGTGAGGATTAGTAAATTCATGGCATATCAAATTTTGATCGGACATGTGGAATTGGAGAGAATAAATATCAAAGAACTACCTAAAAGAATGTTTCATACCGAAGGGCGAAACTTGGGAGATAAAATAGAATAAATGGTTAACCTTGGCAAAATGGTGGTATAACACTTCCTTTCATCTTGCAACAAAAATGACACCATTTATGGCACTTTATGGATACCACCCTCCTTCCATCACTTCTTCTCTAAAAAGAAAATTCTAAGGTTCAAGCTGGTGGAAGATCACATGAGAATCAACAACAAATTCTCCAAATCTTAAAAGGACAACCTAACCATGGCATGGCCGCATGAAACAACAAGCAAATCAACATCGTGAGTGAAAGAAGTTTTTGAAGTAGGATATTGGGTGTTTTTAAAGACTACAACCATACAAGCAGTTGTCCCTCAAACAGACAAGAAGGATAATAAATTATCACCAAAGTATGGACCTTATAAGGTGTTGCAAAAGATTGGTGGTACTATGTCATACAAATTGGAGCTGCCTACATCTTCCAGTACACCCAGGTTTCCATGTTTCATGCTTAAAGAAGTTTATGGGTGACAAGATCGGTTCAAACTATATTGTCGGAACTTGGCGAGGAAGGAAAAATCATATTGAACTGAAGCCATCAACGACACAAAAATTAGCCCGGTGAGAAAATAGATCTATTTGAGTATCTCATTAAATGGAGGAAACCTCCAGATTGGAAGATTCCCACTTGGGAAGATGAGTCTTTTATACAAAAGCATCGAGTGTTACTCAAAGCGTTCATGACCAACACTTGTCTCAAGGGAGGGGCATGTTAAGCCCTAATATTGGCTCATTACCCCTTAATTGGGGCATATTATATTAGTAATGTTATTTTATGTCATTTTAGGCCATTGGTTGTAATTATACCTCCTAGTCTCCTATATATACCAAAGGAGACATTTTCATTCGAATCATCTTGTACTTGAAAATTTAGAAGTGGGGTAAAGGAGGTTTCCCCCTCGAAGAGGCTCATTATCTGAGATTATCTCTCCTTTTCAAAGTTGAGTACTTTTTCTCAGGGTTTTCTATGCTATATTGATGTTTTGGTTCTTAACATATATAAGACTCAAGGACCCAAGAAGTACAAACCACTTATGAATATTAACTCCTTATCTTTGTTTAGCTGAAAAAGAAATGCAAAACAGCTGCTCCTACAAATAAATAAATTCAATGCTCCTTGCATGAGATGGATATAATATAGCTGAAATGATGCTCTGAAACTGGATTGCTTCCAAATGGAAAATAGTTGTTGCATCCAACAAACTTTAGATACACCATTCTCTAGTGCAACTGGGAAGTGCCTATTGTAGGCTTGTATAACCCTAAAGCCAAGAATTGAGTTGTGAATCATAAATTGGAATGGGTGAGGGTGGAGAAGATACTAAGGTATAAGGTTTTTTATATGTTATAAAGGTTATTATACAATAGTAAAGCATCAAATAAAAAAAATAGTAAAACATTTTACGAGGAAACATGAAAAAGGTAGAAAGAGAGGGGTAATGACATAGGTTTTATTAAATAATGTGGCCTAAATGGTCATGAGAAATGATAAAGGCTTGTATTCTTGAAAAGTATTTGCAAGTTTTATTTAAATTGTGCTTATGCAAAAGGATCAATTGCAAACACAAATTCCGGATAAAATTACATTCAAGATGCAAATAATAACCAACAAATCGATTGAGCGATAAACATAACTTACAACAAATGATAAGGTTCACCCTCTCTTGGGCTACATCTCTGGTCCGACTTCAATGGATCTTTTATATTATTTGCTCAAAGTGCTAAAATATGTGTTTTACAATGCTCAAAATGCCAAAAGATGGCTCAATGAGCCAGAGACATCCAAAACCCTAGCTGGGTTTTTTATTTTGATTTGGCCAAAATTGAAGAAGATAGGCTTTCACGAGTTCCTCTTCAAACTTGTTTGATATACGGATGCGTAAATGCACTTGTGTGTGAGTAACCTAGCCTCTGTGTGTTTTTTCGTGCTTAAAACTAGCACCATGCACATAACCACAACACGCGTGCAACTATAGAACGGTTAGGGAACATAGCCCCCCTAACCGCCAAGTCATTGGGCATATGGATCATGTGTGGCGCCCCGCACACACAAAGACTGATCCCAAATTCAGATGGGAAAGAAGTGTGGAGATCAATGGTTTCTTAGTTGTCAATATTAAAACTCGTGCAATATTAGCAAACCGGTCATATGTATTGACACACCAAAACCGGTCGGGGCTAAGCCCTAGCCCGGACCCGCGCCGAAATATACAATAGTTCAAACTTAAATACATTTAAACCCATATACATAAGAAGGAACAACGCGTGGGTTATTGGTAACCCAAACCGTGTGAAGGTGCTCCACCATGCGGGAGTTCCGGGGTTCGATCCCCACGTACCCCATAAAATTTTAAACCATCCAAATTAAATCACGGTGCCCGTGGCACCATCCCACTGTCAAAATTGTACCCGCGTGTCAATGGGTTGGACTTCACAACTTTGTTATTGCGCCAACTTCGACACACTTGCGTCGGTATGGCCTTTCCATGTGTCGATGCGACCACATACGTCAACAAACATGCCAATTTTGTCACGGTCCAGCAATTTTTTTTGCTGTTTGACCATTTGAATAGAGCAGCGATATCTCATTCATCCGATAATACTTGTTTGAACGGATTCGAGGGATTCGTTGGGTTTGTGACGATATGAGGCCCTGCAGCACCTATTCGATTTAGGCGATTACGAGCACTTTGTGAGCAAATTTGATCCCACGGATCCTGCACCTCCCATTAAGCTTTTGGACCTCAAAGTCTACTTCAGTCTATGTGAAGATGAGGGGTATAGTTCCCTCACAGCTAGCCTCAATCCACTTAGCTTTGCTTGCATTTTTAAGACCAATTTGAAGATATTCCATGTTTCCTCATTTTGAAGTTCTCAATCTCACATCGGGATTATTGTCTTCATCGCAGGTTCGTAGGAATGGAGGAAAATCATCTATAGAAGGAATCGAACATGTTCTCCTTGATCATCAAACAAAGAAGGAGGCTCCTTCTAATTAAAATTCTCAACATTGACAATACGCATACGTTTCATATAAGGAGGCAAATCTAATCGGAAGACATTGTTACCAATCTTCTCAAGAATCTTGAAGGACCATATCTAATTGGTTTTAGTTTCCTTCTCGTTGCAGCTTCTCCTTGCTGATGTAAATCAAACTTCATCTCCAACTTGGAAAGTGATCAACCGCGATGCTTGTCTTGTCTTGCCTTGTACTTGGCTTGACTCTTTTCCATGTTCTTGTACCATTTGATGTATCGGCTGAATTTGTTCAGTGAACTTTTTACGCCTATCAATTTCATATTGACCATCAATAGAAATATCCTTCCCAAAGATAAAATCTAAAGGACATTTGGGCAAATAGCCAAAACATGCTTCAAATGGCGATGTTTGAGTTGAAGAGTGCTTAGTTCGGTTGTAAGCATGTTGAATGTGTAATGCTCATCCCAAAGTTTAGGATGCTTGCTGCAATAACCCGCGAAGAAGATGCACCCTTTGTTCATAGTGACCATACGTTTGACCATGGGACTGCGGATGAAAATCCGTGCTCTTTTCGGTTGGGTGTCGCAATTGCTTATAAACTTGACCAAAGTTCCCAATAAATCAAGAAGTCTCGGTGATCAGGGAAATAGTTTAATGATCCAAATGCACCTAAACATTTTGAAGAACATTTGTGCCATTTGCTTTCGGTACGTAACTTGCTTCTTACAAGACATCAAAATACACATTTTGCTAAATCGATCAACCACAACATAAAGATAATCATGATTTTTTGAACGCCAGGTAGACCTCCCTCTGAGTCCATGGAAATACTCCCAAGGGCGAGAAGGAACACGGAGATGGAGTATACAAACCCAACTTCCTATTGCTAGGTTTTCTTGTAGCACATAACAAACATCCTCTTACATATCTTGAAACACTTTCATTCATTTTAGGCCAATAGCGGTGCCTTTGCAAATTAGCCATTGCCTTGCCTACATAAGGTAGTACATTATAAGAGAAGAATAGGCTTCTCTTATTATGTTGACTCTTTCATACATGGAATACATAGCTTGCCCAGATGATGCAAAAGATTATCATGCACATGGTGATAATTCCTCATGGTTAGAATGACACAAAGTTGCATATTCTTCTTTAAAATCAACATCTAAAGCATATTGCTCCAACATAGCTCTCATGCATGATAGGACTATGCTTAAGAATAAACTGACTTTAAGGCCTTGAAAGTATATCAACAACTTTGTTATAAATGCCCTTCTTATACCTTATGACCAAATTTGGAATTGTTGTAGAAAAACCCATCCATCACGAAATTACTTAGCATTTGCTTTGTTTGTGATTGTAAGTATTGCATTAGTTGATGATACGTGTGAATGATGGTTTCTTTCCCCTAGCAAGTAACATTTTTCCAGACTTTGCTGAAATGCACCACAACTCCTTGTCATAAGTAAGATAGTTAATCACAACACCATTAAAAGTTTTCGAATGAAAACAAATGGGCTTACCATGTTGTAACAAGACGCTCCCATTGCATAATTGCTTGCATCGGTTTGGATTTCAAAGGTTGTCTCAAATTAGGAAGTGCAAAGGGGTGGAGCGATTTTCTCCGTCAAAGTATCAAAAGCCTTTTGTTGGCTTCCTCCCATTTGACTTTGCTTGGCGGCTTGTCCTTTGCATGTAATGGGTACAATTGAAGAAGTTAGCCCAGGTGAACTTCTCTCAATATTGGGCTGCTCCCAAAAACTTCTTACCTCTGTCACATTGTTGGGCTTGGGCCACTCCAATATGACTTTTGACCTTGGAGGATCAATTTTCAGTTCTCCTCCATCAACAATATTCCCCAAAGTAGATAAGTGAGGTTTTTCCAAACTCACATTTAGACATCTTCAAAACAACTTTTCTTTTTCTCAAAACATCACAAAACTTGCTTTACATGCACAACATGCTCTTCACAAGATTTACTAAAAATCAAATATATCATCTAAGTAGGCAATAACAAAATCATCAAGAAAGGCCTTAAGACATGATTCATAACTCATGATAGCGAAGGTGCATTGAAAAGTCCAAAGGCATTACCATCCACTCAAACAAACCTTGCTTTGTTTGAAAGTTGTCTTCCATGTAATGCTCAGCCGACAATCCCTAATTTGATGATTTCCGCTTCTCAAATCCAACTTAGCGAAGAAGTAAAATATTTAGCATCTTTCAGGTGATCCAAATGGAATCATCAATTCTGGGAAGAGGATAGCAATTCTTTAACGTAATCTTAATCTGAGGAATACGAAATCTACACACATAAGCCATGTACCATATTTCATTGGCACTAAAACAATTGTAGCGGAGTCCACATGGCGTGTGCTTAGCATAAATGACCCCTTTGTCAAGCAACTCTTGGATTTGTTTTTAATTTCAACATTCTCCATGGTTGACATCGTAGCACATACCAATGTTTGGAAAGAGGGACAATCTTTAACGAATTGTATTTCATGTTGGATACCCCTTCTTAAAGGAGGTAATCCCTTTGGTTCTGAGCATCTCATCATATTGGTTAACAACCTCATATAGATCAGATTTCAACTTTGCATCACAACCTTGGAATACTTCATTTTAAATATCATCTTTAGGTTTAATCATCGAGAGAACAAAATTCTTACTAGCATTATTCAAATCTCTTCATTTTGTCCTGCATTTACAAATTGACAAATTCATCTTTACTTTGTATGTGCTCTAACAATGTACTTAAATCTATTTTTTAAACAAAATTGATACTTATTCTCATGTGATGAAAATGGCTCCTCCTATATCATATAAGTATGGGCTTCCAACACAATACCACATATATCCAAAGGAATAACATCAAGCTCTACCTCATCTACCGTTGCAGTGATGGCAAATACAAGTCTACACCTTCTTGTCACCCACAATTTAGCATTGTCTGTAATATCCAACCAAGAGGTATGGTTTAGGATGTGGAATACTTTCCAAATTTAATTTCTTGGCGGTGTCTTCAGATATGAGTTTGCTTGAGATCCAATATCAAAAGAGTATCTATCTTGGTATGCTTTGAGGCAACCCTTTTAGAAAAAGTTCTATTCTTTCTTTTTCTTGTGTAGGTTTCATTGAGATTATATTACTTGAAGAACTAGTACTTGCAATGAACCCTTACCTTGATAACCCATGGCTGTAATTTTTGTTTCATCACCGGAATCAGAACCACAAATCATGTTGTATGGTTGCAGGTCTTTGACTTCCCTTTGTTTGCCCAAACTTTTTGGGTCTTCTTCAAGATGAAGTTTCCAACAATGATCTTCATCATGGCCATCCAGCTTTGAACAATGTTTGCATGTAAATTTTCTCCCTCTTTCTTAACAACAACATTTTTTTTCCCATTTCCCTTGAACTTCCTCTTTCCCTTGTCTCCATGGTGAAGGCTCTTGTTACCCTCATGGGTTTCATTCCTTCCTCTTGCTTCCAAATTAGGTTATCTTTGAACACAAACTTCATCTAGATTTGAAGGGTTAAACATGGTATTGTATGTCTCAAGTAACTATGTAAAGCTCCAATGTGTTGGAGTAAAGTTTCTTGAGAAGACGAATCTACTCCCAAACCAAGCTCTTCTCCTAAATTCTTGAGTAAAGATTTGCACATTTTCCCTTTAGCTTGTCTAAAATTTTGCCAATCATAATAGCTTTACGCATATGCTAATGGATAGAATTGTTTTAATTGTTGCAGCGATAAAGATGGTAAGGGTTAAAATTTTTACCATGTTTCTTCATATTCCTCTTGGGTCTTGGATTCCCACTAAATAAGTGATACACTATCCAATCTTAAAGATGCAAAGGCGTCTTAGTTTCATCATCTTGAATTCTTTGTATCCTACAATACACCTCAATCAGCGAATCAATTATCTAATTTCTCAGCATTTACCTCTCCATTATGCATGGCAATTCAAATTAATATCAAACTTTAACAAAGGGAATTTGTGGAGGAATTTTACCATGTCCTTGGAGAATTTGGAAGAGGTTGTGTACTGGTAGAAGGGAAGATGGAGGTGAGGGAGGTGGAGTAACACCATTCCCTCCATCTCCTTTTGGAGTTTATCACCATTGTCTCCCTTGTTCTTTGAAGGGTTGGAGATTTCACCTTACAACCTTGCATTCCTTTTCTTCCATCAAGACTTTCATCATTTCATATATCCGTAGAAAGCCTTCTGAGATCTTCATCTTTTGTAGGAAAATTTTCATGACTCTCTTCATGAGCCATACTTGGTGAATTATATGAAAGCTTGAGGTGATGGTATAATTTTTCTTCTTGAAGGATGAGAACTTGGCTCTACAAGTTGACCTTATCCTCTTGAGTTTCAACCTTGTGAGCATCAGGAGCAAAACTTACGATAAGTAAACCTTCAAAATAGCCATACATTACCAACTTGATCTGAAAATGATAAAGGCTTGTATTCTTGATTATTTGCAAGTTTTAAATTAAGTGTTCTTGTGAAAAAGGATCAATTTGCAAACCCAAATTTAAGAAAATTACACATCCAAGATGAAAATAATAACCAATGATAGATTGGTAAACACATAACTTACAACAAATGATAAAGGAGTTCACCCCTCTCTTGGGCTACATACTTAGGCTTTGATGGATATTTTATATTATTTGCTCAAAGTGATAAAACCATAGTAGCTTTACAATGCTCAAAATGACAAATAGATGGCTCCAATGGCCCAGAACATACAAAAACCCTTGGCTGGGTTTTTTCGGCACCTCGGTTGGCCAAAATTGAAGAAGATAGGCTTCTGGAAGTTCCTCTTCAAACTTGCTATCTCTGGATCGCTAAATTGCACCTCTGTGTGTCCAACCTAGCCTCTGTGCATTTTTTTCGTGCTTAAACCTAGCACCATGAACATAACCACTTATACATGCACAAAGCCCAGAGCGGGTTGGGAACCCCCTAGCCTCTGGCGTTTTCCAGCCGCTAAACCTAGCACCATGCACATAACCTTAACATGCAGTGGCGTAGAGCGGTTAGGAGCCTAGCCCCCTAACCTGCAAAGGCATTGGGCAGCATGGGTCATGTGGCCAAGTGCCCCCACACACAAAGGTTAAGTCCCAAATTGAATGGGCAGCTGACAAGTGTGAGCATGGTTTTTAGCTGTTGTCAATATTAAAACTCCCTTTAAAATTAACCATTGGTCATGTATTGACACACCAAAACCTTGTGGGGCTAAGCTGGCAGAGCCCCACGCCATAATATACAACGGTTCAAACTTAAATACATTTTAAACCCTTATACATAACAGGAATAGCATGGGTTATTGACCCTACTGGAGTATTGAAGAAGGCGCTCCACCATGGCCCGGGAGGTCAGGGTTTGATCCCATGGACTCCTATGGTACAAACAACCAAATTAATACGGTGCCGCGTGGCCATGTCACGGCCCGCGTGGCGCATCCTGTCAAAAGCGTACCGTGTGAAAAATGATTGGACTTCACAAGCTGAAACATGCGCCAGCTCAACACGCCCGCGTTGGCGTGCGACTGCCACGTCCGAGTACATCCACGCCATGTTGGCGTCACGACCTTGCCCGTCCCGGTCGTCCACGCCACGTTAGCAAGCTGTCTGGTGCATCACGGTCCAGCATTTTTTTTGCCTGTTTGACAATTTGAGCAGAACGTGATATCTCACTCATACAATGCTCGTTCTCACAATCCATATGCAACTTGAATGGGTTCAAAAGAATGTTGTATGAGTGGGATATCGCGTTCTGTTCAATTTGAAGCGATTCTTAGCTCTTTGAATTTTTGAGCAAATTTGATCTCCTGGGTCCATTTGAACCCGTTCGAGTTGCGTTGGGTTCGTGATGACGAGGCCTACGCACCTATTCAATTTGAAGCGATTATGAGCACTTTGAATTTTGAGCAAAATTTGATCTCCTGGATCACTAAAAGTCATAAGTCACTCGCCTTGTTTGTGAGCCAACTTTTAAGATTTATGTCAATGGGAACCTTACAACAAAACAAGACCATTATATGTACAGTATGAGTGGGCCTAATGGTTAAGAACATGTGTTTCCTCCTAGGAGGTCACAAGTTCAAATCCAGAGGGGGGTAGGGTATGTACACCTTTGTAGACTTTAGTAATCAAATCACAATGCGGAGGGGGTCCCTTGTCCTACAAACAAAAGGGTCTCATACACCAATTTGGTGTCTAGCTTGGTTGTGACCTTAAAATTAGATTATTATTATTATATATAACACCAATCTTAATAAAAAAAAATACACTAAAAATGTGTATACAAATGGAACCATGCAAACTGAGAAAAATGAGAAATGTTTTTTTTTAATAAAGATATCTATCTTTTACCCCATGGTTTGATTTAACCAAACTATCATGCAATCTTAGCTGAATATCACACCAAAAGTAGATTGCAATGTTCCACACTTTTATTGAGATCTACAAGTCCAATAGTGCACTCTTTGCTTTTAAGCCTATTTTTTGTTTTTTTACATAGACATAGCATAAAAACACTTGACTACTATGAAAACGTACAAAATTTTTGAAGAAGAAATCTAAGGTAAAACTAAACTATATAATTTCTAAAGTAAGGTTGAATTTTTATTTATTTTTAAGTAAAAAGGAGAGAGTGGATCCTTTATATTATATCATAACAAAATATACAATTGTCCTTGGGCTGCTAGCTGTTCCACCAAAAAGCGGAAACCAGAACAATTGGCAGCCCTGGATGACTATGTCAAAATAGGTAGACCACCATCTGCCCTGCCCGGAGGAAACCATGACAAGTGGCGGTCCATAATCTGCAGAATTGTCCATGACAACTGAAACTAAAAAGAAATTAAACATAAAATACATAACCCCCAACCAGAGCTGAGCAACTAACCAAAAACATAAGGCAAATCTAGCCACGTTGCTACATGTTGAGGTCTTCATTGTCGGGGTCGTCACTAGGCATCTCGTACCGAGCTAGTAGGGCATAGAGTCTCGCGCATGTTAGACACCTTTGCTTTGTTGGCGCATCAGAGAAAGCCTCATAGAGCATGTCGATGCGTTGGCTCATGAGTGCACCACGGTAGGCCTGGTTTGTCATCTGGCGCCTCAAATCGAACACCAAATCGAGATGGTCTGGGTGGAAGAAGGGCAGAGGGACACACCACTAATCTGAGGGTGCTGGAATAGGAAGTGGCACGAGGACCTCGCTACCCTCCTTCAACGTGCATCCTTCCATTGCGCCCTCCTGGTGTCCACCCTCTGTTGCAACCCTCCTTCCATCCATCATGTCCTCCGAGTGTCTCATTGTCGCACTCCGCTCATCAACCCCGCCTTCTGCGCCTGTCCCTGTGCTCCCTGGTTCGTGTTTAGAGATTGTGAGTGGAGCAAGCTCCTCTAAGAGTAAGTCATTCTGGGCCATTTGGAGGTACTCGTCCGAGATTTGCTCCTCAATATAAGAAACGGGGAAATCCTCCACTGGTGAAGCCATGTTGTTTTCCGCTGTATCGACAAGAATTTCATCCCCAGGGAGGATAATTGGAGGCTATGGTCTCGTGAAGTGAAAATTCTCCGGAGGGAGCTGGATGGCCTCTTCCGGGATGACGTCCTCCACAAAAATTGTTGGAGGCGACTAGGCCATTCTTTCTTAATCATCGAATTGAGCAAGCCCAACTTTTTGGGTGCGAGTAATTGAGAGTGCCCGCTCCAGTTTTTGCATTCGTTTCTTCCTTGCAGCCAGGGTGTACCAGGCTGGGCCGCGACGTGGCTTTCCTCGGTCCATGGGCATCGTATGGATGAAGATAATGGTGAATTCTTTGTGGATGCAGCAATGGGCGCGCCCAAGTTCCAGATTGCTAGCTTGGTGCGATCCAAAAACGGAATGAGGAAGGCAGATGCAGAGGTAGATAAAAAATGGAGGGTGCGACAGGATGACTTCCATGACCACCTCCCGAATATTGAATTTGGTGGCCGCCTGGTTGTTCGCGCGAGTGAAAGGTCTCATGGCTGCGGGCTTGTAGTTATGGCTGGCTCCCATTCTTAATGTCGAGGGGATGGGAGCCGACCACCCTTATTTTTGGCTTGGTCAGGCCCTGTGGAACGTGGCACATGGGTGCAATGTGTCACCCCATCCGGGGTAAGTAAGGTTGAAAAATTAGGGAAATAGAAGAAACAATTTAGAAACAAGGGTTGGATTTCTTTTAGAATAAGAAGTGTTTGATGTGTTGATCATTGGATAATGATGGAGAAAGTCGTTCTTAATATTTTTAGTTTAAATGTATTTGATATTAATCAACGTAATTTCATTTTAAATTAGGATTTATCAAACATCGAGAGGGATCAAATTTCTTAAGGTTTAAATTTTTTTGTCGTTTAATTCCATGTCATGTATTAATTCCTTCATATTAAATGATAAAAAATATACTTTCATAAATTTGATCCCTCTTGTTGCTTGATAAATCAAGGTTTTAGATGGATTTGCACTGGTTTAATTTTTTAGATATTGTCACATATATATGTATGTATGTAGATTTTTATTTTATTTTATGATCACATAATGTAATGTAACGTTATGCGACAAAATCTCCCTCATACTCTGTTGTAGAGCCCCTCACTACTCTCGGTGCAAAAATTTAAGGACAACCTAACCATAAAAAAAAAATATATTTATGCTTAGAATAATCTTCATGAGGTTGTTTCATATCAAAACAACACCACCTTAAAATAATAACAGTTCATCACTAAAAAAATGCTCAATTCCACTTTAAAATACTACAATTTAATTCCTACAAATATGCTACATGTTTGTAACTCTTCCAACTCAATGTTCCTAACTTCTTAGTGGGAGGAGCAACAATTCACTTGTGATGGCTATTACATCACACTTATAGATTATACAAGTGGGATGATCTAAATGAATACAAAGTATTTTGTTAAATGGACCTTGCATTCATCCATTGGTCCACAACATTTGGACATTCTTTTTGATAAAATTATTTTATACAAAGCAATCTAAAGAAGAGCAATCAAGAATTATGTAAATATTGGATCTTTTGGACCCATAAAATTGTGATCTAATGGTAAGAAACAAGGTGATTACACTTATATTAGGGTAATGAGTTAGATTTAAAACCCTTTAAATGAGTGTAAGTGATATTAAAATACTAAATACAAATCAGGGTAATGAGTTAGATTTAAAACCCTTTAAATGAGTGTAAGTGATATTAAAATACTAAATGCAAATCATAAGTAATTTGAAAACATAAATTTACCTTTCATAACACAATATTTTAATTAAACATTTTTTTAACAAAATTTTTATATTTTTATTTTATTATTATTTAAAAAAAAAGATATTAATTTACAAATCTAAATTAAGATTTCTCAACTTTTTTATTTTAGACTTTCATAATACGACATTTTAATCAAATATTTTTTATAAAAAATATTTTTTTAAATTAAAATTTTTATCAAAATTTTTATATTTTTATTTTGTGATCATTTAAAAAAAATTAAATATAAATTTACAAGTATAAATTAAGATTTCTCAATTTTTATTTTATTTTTTATTTTAGATTTTTTTTTAATTATTGTGTATTATTAATTTCTATAGTAATGAATTTATTATTGATTTGACATTAATTTTACTGACTAAACAATTTGATTATAAATTTAAACCAATTTTCCCAAATATAACATTATTATATTAATTTTTTATTATTTATTTTTTTAAATTNTCCTTATTGCAGAGGTGTCGATGGGCCTTCCCTCCCCACCATTATTACCCTGACTCCAATATGCCTTGTATAATGATTTCAAGTAATTTTTTTCCCATCTCAGCCAAGCCCTTAAATGATGAAATCCGCCTACCTTCCTGGTCGTGCAGATTCCAAATTGTGTTTGAGGCTTTTCGACCTTTGGCATATGCATGGAGGAATTTGGTATTCTCATCCCTCTTTTCCAGCCAAATGGCTCGACTTTTTAGTCTCCATGTCGCTGCTTATTCGGTCAATAACTGCCTGCTCTGAGATTCCAGAGTTTTTATATTTTCCCGTAAGGTTTCAGTTAAAAACCATGTGTTTGTCAATTGATAGAGTATTTCAATCTGATCTTCTGTGTGATTCAATTCTCTCTGGAGTACCCCCACTAGGAGGTTCAAAGATCAACCCCGGACCCACATAAGGAAAAGGGAAAGTGCCCAGAAAGTTGGCGTCTAGATCTTGAAACCCTTGTAGGAAAGGTGTCAATGCAACGACCGTCGAGAGAGTACCGCCACATGAAGTTGAGACATGCAAGTAATTTGGGAAGAAATTCGGAATTGAAGGATCTGGGAAGTCTCAAGAAATAGAGGTTGGAAGTGTTGAACCCACTGAGGCTAGAGGAGTAGAGACCCCAAAACTTGTCACAAGATCCTCAAAACCATGAAGAGAGAAGGGAGAGAAAGTCAGAGTCCCCGAGAAACTTTCGCCTGTTGTAAAGCCAGCTGAGTTCTGTGTCGCATGAAGCAAGACAATAGCTGATATTGGCGTCGCAACCTCATAAGTAAGTAATGGAGAGGAAGAAATGCATGGTATCTCCCCCCATAGTGCTGCCACATCAGCTTCCAGGGTGAACCTGTTGGAAAAATGGGGAGGGCTTCTAGTTGGCAGAAACCACTGGAGTGATTTAGAAGGATTCGACGAATAGTCGATCTCCTCATCGTAGGTGGCCATGATTCGGGTGGAGTAGCGTGGAGGGGGACCAAACTCTAGCAACCACCCGCTAGTAGGGAGGGGTTCGCTGACTGACCACAGGGAAGACGACGAGGGGGAAGAGAAGGTAGGATAGGAGAGCGGCCTGTGGTAGTGTCAAAACCGCAGAGCACCATCCGGGATTCGTTGCATGAAAGAAATTAATTTAATAGATAAATACTATTTTTAATATTTTTTCAAATTTAATAAAAAAATTGTTTAAAATTATTATTTCATTTAATTTAATTCATGAAAATTTTGATTCATTTAAAATAAAGTGATTTAATAAATAAATAAACTGAAACTTTTAACCTTTAAAATATCAA